>BOPN01005332.1:72500-85000 GCA_017312705.2 Penaeus japonicus
CTTGATTGACAGTAGTTTCATTTTTTGTGCCCTTTCCACTTGTTGGTCCACTCTTATTTCTTTCATTTTTATGGGGAGCCTTCTTCTCACCAAACCTCTGCTGGCTGGCACTCTGGGGAGCACCTGGGCCATCAACTTTAGATTCCTTGCCAAGTGAATTGCGGCCCTGGGACGACCCCCCACCTGATGAGGGAGCCCAACTACCACCACCGATCTTCCTGTCTGTTTTGCTTCCCTTACGATGGTCGGGTTTAGGGGCTGGGTTCGAAGCCTTCTCTTTGTTCTCCTTCCGAGCCTCGGGATCACTACTTTCAGATGCCGTTTCCCAATCAGCCTCTTCGGTCGTCTCGGGAGTCCCTTCTTTAACACCCGGCTTGTTCGCTGGCGTTAATACCACTCCGACCCCCCCAGAGCCCAAGACCGATGACGACACGGGCGTCCCTCGACCTCTCTTGCTACCGCCACCACCCCCTCCACCACCACCACCACCATTATTGCTGCCGCTGCCACCACCACCACCACTTCCACTGACGCCATTTCTCTGACGCTCAAATTCACGACGTTTCTGGAATCTAGGTGGCATACGGTCAAACCTACTCTGCTGTTGTTGCAGTTTGCGTCCAGCAGCATCTGTCTGTCCTGCCTCTACAACAGTTGCTTTACCCTCATCAGCAGTACCTGCCTTGCCACCACCACCACCACCACTAACACTGTGTGCTGGTGCTGACCGCCCCCTGCCCCCAGTAAGGCCCTGAGGGACTGAAGCTCCTGCTGCTCCACCACCCCTGGAGCCTCCCCGCCTGGCTTCCCCACGCCCCCGGCCGCCACCTCGACCTAACTGGGAGCGCTCACCATCGCCGCTCTCCTCCCGGTTGTTGGGTTGAGCAGAGCCACTGTTGGCGTTCGGGTTGCTGCTGGCGTTGTTGCTGTTACCCCCTCCTCCTCCTTGGTTGTTCCAGTCTCCCTCACAGCTGTTGCTCCAGTCATCCTAGAATATGGGGTAATCCTTATCACATCTACTATTACTAAATATATTGCATTATCAATGTTTTCTGATTAATACTAAACTTATCTGGCTATATCTGAATTACTTACCTTCCGTTCACGGTGAGACCGTGGATGGTAGTCTTCATAGTAATATTCCTCTTCACCTCTGTAGTTGCGCTTTTGGAATCTTGGTGGTGGTCCTCTTCCTCTTCGATTGAAGTCACCACTGCGGCTCCCTCGGCCACCTCGGTAAACAGGATAGGTGCTACCTCTGGGTCCGCCACTGCGACCTCCACTTCGGGATGACTCGTAGCGATTTCCACGGCCGCCACGGCCTCCAGACGACACTGGTTTGCTGCCCCCGCCCCGCTCGGCACTCTCCCTCTCAGCCACTTCCCCACTCTTCCCCTCAGTGGTCTCTCTTCCGCCGGTTGCTGTTTGAGAAGACCCTTGTGCCAGAGTAGTGGTTGTAGTGGTGGTGGTTTCTGATGTGGTCCCGGCCAGCGGTTGAGGTTTCTGATTTTGCTGTGGCTGTTGCTGCTGCATTGGTGGCTGGTGCTGGATCTGCATTAACGGCTGAGGTTGCTGCTGCATCGGCTGTGGTGCTGGTTGTGTGGTGCCAATTGGCTCTTGAGGAGTAGGCACCCTTGCCACTGTTGGTGCTGTTCCCTCTGTGGCTGTGGTGCCGGTGTTGGTGGTGTTGGTGTTGGTGATAGTGTTGCTGACCTGACTCACAGTTACTGTTGTGGCTGTTGTAGTGATTGGGGAGGTGCTCTCGCTGTTTGTGGTTGTTTGTTTGGCCACGCCCCATATGTTGGACTCCACGGCCTTGGTTGTGTTGTTGCCGGCTGTGCTGGTGGTGGTTGTTGCCAAACCGCTGGAATCGGGGCGGGAGCGTTCTGCGTTTTTTGAACGGCTCGCCCAAACATTGTCTCGCTGTTCTTTGGGATGAACCACTTCCTTCACTTCCACCTTCCTTACAGGTTCCCCCTGAGACTTCTTGAGTGTAGTCATATTCTTCCTTATCTCTTTCTCCTTGTCCGAGGCCTCTAGTCTCTCCCTGGTGATAGGAGCTGGAGCGTGGGTAGCACGGGCTGCTTCCTTCAGCATTTCGCGGTGAACCTCTTTCTCTTCTTTAGATACTTCCTCTTCGTTTCCTTTGGTGGTCTTTTCCTCTTTAACATCTAATTTCTTTGGAGACTCTAAGAGGGTCTGTTCTCGACCAAACTCTTCCCCTCTGCCTTCTGATCTGTAGTAGTCATCGTACTCATATGTGGCATCAGCCCAGGAAGTTATCTCCAGCTTCTTTTCCCTTGCTGGTGCACTAGAGGGGCACCGCTCGAAGGAATCCTTGCTAGCACGCGAGTCCCTACTGGCACGGCTGTCACGGCTGTCTGGCCGCTGTGGCCTGTCCCGCATCTCATCGCGCAACTCCATCTGCTTCTCTGCAGCTTCTACCTCCTTGTCCCACTCCTTGTGCACCATGCGGAGCTCGCCTGAATCGTAATCTGGCTCCTTGGGAATGACAGGGTCAATCTCATATGAGCGGCCCCACGACTCCATTTTGTTCTCATTGCGGCGCTCGAGGAAGTTCTCACTCCTGTCTGAGCGGTCACTTCTGTCATCGAAGATCTTGCGGCCCTTACTTCCTTCCCTTTCAAAGTCTCGGCCTCGGCTGTTCCAATCTTCACCATTCATGTTTCGCCTGAAAAGACAGGTAGCATTGACAAAATACACTATATTATCTATCTAAAGATTAGTTAAAAAATGCAAAATCATACAACAGTCTCAAGTCTTTTTTGTTATTGAAGCTTAATAATTCTATTCCTAAACTACCTCTCAAGTTCTTTACAGTACTAATCCTAGTCTGATGAAATAAAGTGGGAAACTAACCGTCTATCATAATCCAAGTCTCGTGGTTCAAGACGTTCCTCAAACTTTTCATAATAAGAGGTGCGTGCCCAGCAATCGCGGTCACGGTCCCTGTAATTTCCTTGGGAGCCTCGGCCTCGATACCTCCTGTAAGACAAGAATTTGTTAAACAACTCTACCAGTTATATAAAACAAATGAATATCTCTACAAATGAATAGAACATAGGTAAAATAGATTTTTTATTGGTTATAAGAACCTTATCATTTAAATGGAATCAGTGCCTCAGAAGAAGCATATGTAGCACGGAAACCTCACTAAACAAACAACCCACTAACTCTTTCAAACATTAAAACTAGACTATAGTAACTGTAGTCAAAGTATCCAATCTAATAACACTTTGTATTCCCTTACCCATCTCTATCTGGTCTGTCATAGAATTCGTCCCGACCTCGGGAATCGACCCTTTCTGGTCGTTCCACTCGTTCTGATCTGTCTATGCGCTCCGAGCGGTCTGGCCTGTCTAAGCGTTCTGGGCGGTCTGGCCTGTCTAAGCGTTCTGGGCGGTCTGGCCTGTCTATGCGCTCTGAGCGGTCTGGCCTCTCTATGCGCTCCGAGCGGTCTGACCTCTCAATGCGTTCTGAACGGTCTGGCCTGTCCATGCGCTCCGAGCGGTCTGGCCTCTCGATGCGTTCCGAGCGGTCTTGCCTTTCAATGCGTTCTGAGCGGTCTGGCCTCTCGATGCGTTCTGAGCGGTCTGGTCTTTCAATTCTCTCTGAGCGGTCTGGCCTCTCGATGCGTTCTGAGCGGTCTGGCCTCTCAATGCGTTCCGGGCGGTCTGATCTATCAATTCTATCAGAGCGATCAGGTCTGTCAATGCGCTCTGGACGTTCAGACCGTTCAGGCCTTTCAATCCTTTCTGGGCGCTCGGACCTATCATTTCTTTCAGACCGATCATATCTATAGTCTCTCTGGTCTGGGCGATCCAACCTTTCCTCTCTATCATCTCTGTGACGTTCTGCTGAGAGTCCACTGGCTGGCCTCTCGTCTGTAATTTCCCCAGACGTATCACTGTCGGTCCTCATTCTCCTCTCTTTACCTGGAATATAAAACACATGAAATTATCACATAAAAACAATTAAATGCCTGTAACTATCTACAGATGTTTCTCTTATAAAATAAATAAACAAAACAATAAACAAAGGAAATAAGATTCAAGGAATAACTATGATCAAACTATCAAAAGGATGACTTGATAATGCTTAAACAATTCTGTAACTCGGCAATCTTGCACTCAGAATTATGGTTATAAATCCCATTTCTAGAGAAAAATATTTTTAAGTGGATTCATTTATACACAAGGAGCCCAGGCACTTACTCTCATTATCCCGATTCATGAACCTTCCTCCTGCATTAGAACCAAAGCGAGGTTCAAATAATGGAGCTGCCTGCGAGTTCTGTCCACGGAAGGGCTGACCGCCGCCACCTGCACGCAACATCTCTTGCTGCTGCTGTTGCTTCTGGAACCTTGGAGGTAGCTTGCTTTTGAACTGCGAGGAAAACACAGGCTGTGAGTCCCGCTGTCCATCTCGTCTGTCAAAAGGTCTGTCGTATTGCTCACGTGGATGATCCCTGTAATTGTCCCGGTAGTTTTCACGGCGGTCTGGGTGTTGCCGATAGTCCCGCCCATCCCGGCTGGGAGGCTTATCATCCCTCGACTCGCTACTGCCGCGCGAACGCTCCCTGACGGCATCAGGCTCTTCCCTCTCCCTTTCGTCAAAGACTCTTGGATCTCTGGATTTCTTGATAACCTTGTTCTGCTCAAACCTTTTCTTCTCTTCATAACGCTTCTCTTCCTCTTCATGGCGCTGCCTTGCTCGCTCTAAGGCAACCTGCACTTCATCTCCAGGAACACGCTTATCACGCCATGATTCCTCTTCTTCCCTTGGGTGCGATGATGGTGACAAAGAAGGTGCATGAGCTAATTGATGAGCAGGAGGATGCACAGGGGTAAGGGAGGGTGGGCGAGATGTGGGATGTACAGATGTGCTTGCAGGTACGGTATGGGGAGAGGTGTGTGCCTGCACATGTTGGGGGGGACAGCCGCGGTTCCCAGAATTTTGAGGGCCGCCATAATCCCGACCAGATCCTCCACGATAATCAAAACCTCCACGGTGTTGCCACCTGTCAGGGTCACCAGGAGAAAATCGGTGGTCACGATCCCGACGATCCTCAGCCATATCACGTCTATTGTCACGTTCTCTAGAACCTTGAGGATTTTTCTCTCTCATCGGAGGTTCCCTCTCTGGCTCCCTAGACACTTCACGACGTTCCTCACTCTCTCGGCCTATATCACGGCCTCTATCTTTTTCCCATCTATCCCTTCGTTCCGACTTTCTTTCAGTATTTCGGAGGGTAGGAGTATCTTCATCTACGGTTCCTTCATCTTCACTGAAGTTCAATTTTTGGCTGTAAAATACAAAAATCATTATTTCTAAATTTAAACTTTATATTTACTTATGCATTCATGATTCCCTACTCTAGAAAGGTAGGAAATTCATTCACCCAATAACTCGGGGGCAGTTTTGGCTCCGCCTAGACTTAACAGCAGGGCATTTCAAAATGTGTAGGCCTAATGCCTTTTGCTATTCGCACATTCAAGCCGTGGCCACCCACTATGCACACCATCAAGCAGTGAACTGATATCACATCCTCCATCATTAGTAAATGCCTTAGAAAAAATGTGTAAAAAGATAAACAAACCCTGTGGTTGAAATATATCAGTTCTAACAAATTATATTTAAGAATGTGACTTTTACTTTAAGGTTATTCATAGAAATGATAAATGTTTTGAGAAAATATGTAAAATGTTCTATGCCTGTAATTATCTACATCCTTTTAAAGATGGCAGAATGTGACCTACACAAAAAAGTTAGAGAGGAAAATTTATATAGAACACAAGTTACTCACTTATAATCAACTTCCGCTGCACTAGTAGCCCAGCCTTCTGTAACGCATGGATCATCCTCAAACCCTTCCAGGGCCTCCTTCTTTATAATAGGAGGAGGCACAACTATATCTTCCTCACTGTTGCCCGAAGGGGAGGGTCCATTCCCTCTATACCTCTGATCACGTACGTAGGGAGCACGAGGGTGACCTGGGTAATTTGGGGGAAAGGCTCCAGGGAAGCTATTACGCATTACTTGCTGCAAGGGAAAGAGAAGGGAATTAGTCTTCTTTTTTTCATCAAAACACTGACTTGGATGTAAAGAGTAGGGGATTTACATTACAATTCTTTACACCTAATTACGGGAAAATTAAGGATTGATTTTTTGGTTTTGAAGATTTTGACTAATGGCTGAATTTTCTGTGTTGAAAATTCATGAATACACCATCTATTAATGATTTTGCAATGCCAATCGTAAGATGATTCTACAAAACAAAGGGAAATGATATATCAAAAGAAGAGGTAGTGAACACTGAATTCCTGTTTTCGGTTTGCCAACTGACATCTGCTCTAGGCATAAGTTACTCTTCCTGGTACATACCTACTCTATCCATAATGGATAAACTCATGTCTCAAAGTATATGTTTTTTGGTTGATTTAAAAAGCATCTAGTACAAAGGACTTTTCTTTTCTTCTTCTAGCTAAATATATTACTCAAAAATTCAAAAATATGACAGAACAGGAACAGCTCTTCTTTGTACTCACATAGGGAGGAACAACTCCTCTATATTGTGGTGTAGGACCATGTGGTGGTGTTGGCCCAATAGGACCAACAGGACCCCCAGGAACTCCTGAAGGACCACCAGGAGGGGTCCCTCTTGATCCCATCCCCTGATTGCGATTCGGGGGATGAATATCGCCTGCTGTAACCAAAGAAAATTAATTTAGAAGAAAAAGTATTTCTGTGTGTGTGTGTGTGTGTGTGTAAATCAAACAGACAATGTTGGAAATTCATCAAAATCACTTCCCAATTGATGTCAGATAAACTCAGGCTTACCATTAAATGTGCCTGGGTTTTGTGGACTGGGCAGGCGCTCATCCTGCGGTGCTTGAGCCACACCACGTCCACCACCCTGAATCCAACTTCCTTCTGCTGCAAATTGAGGGAAAAAAAGGAGATATCAGTTAAGGCCCATGATTCCACAATCATCTCAATAAGCATTTCATGAATTTATGCTACTCTACATCTTTTCATCTGGGTCAACAACATAATCGGAAGAGCAGAAATGACTCACTCTGTGGCCGTAAGCTGGGGCCCGGCCCATACTGAGGCGATGACTCTGCTAGTGAATTGCCACCACCAAGTTTGGGGAACTCCCGCTGAAAAAACGGCGACTGTTGGACTGAGGAGGATGGTAGGGGACCACCATCCAGTGGGAGTGGTGCCCCAGGGGAACCACCAGCTGCTGCCCCAGCGCTTGCTGCACTGCTCCATGGTTTGTTTTGGTTGTTGATGTTGATGTTGTTTGTTGCAGCGTTGTTTGTGGTATTGTTGGTGGGTGTGTTGTTGTTGCTGTTGCTGTTGTTGATACTGTTCATGTTGCTGCCAATATTGTTGACTGGGATGCTGGGAGTGGTGGTTGTCTTGATTGTGGCATTGTTGCTTGTATTTGTGGTTGTTGTTGTGGTGGTGGTAGTGGAAGTCATGGATATAATGCTGGTGCTGAGGTTGTTCTGGTTTTTGTTTTTGTTGGCACTCCCACTGTTGTTGTTGGCTATGTTGTTTGGCGTATTTATGCCTCCACCAATGCCACTTTCCAAAAGCTGACTGCCACCAACTACTGGAAGTTTAAAAATGCATAAAGATTAGAATACATTATATATAACCAATTTTCAATCAAGTTATGCCCTTTCCAATACTTCACTATTTGGGTATGAACAGTAATCACTAGAGCAACCAACCAGAAACACACTAAAATCAATTCCAAGTTAATACCACATTTAAAATATTTCATTTTCCATAAATACTCACAGCTTCCAAAGTACTGCAAATAAAAAATCCAGATAAAAGTATGTTATCACACAATTATCTTTCCCCTCAGTGCTATGTACAGTGACCTCCAGCAATGGAAGCTTAGTCACCTAGAACAGCAGCTTTCCCAAAGATACCTGACCCATATCAATTGCATCCCCTATAGGTTGTGGATAATTGTTCCAACTGCTATAATGATCAGCAGCTTGTATCAATGGAAATTTAACACTGTATGACCATCTAACAAAACATGCTTAGTTTATTTGTCATACTGATGATCTTGTCCAATGTTTACTCTTTGTGCATGTTATATATCAATGAAATGTTAGAATATAAAACCTATGGTTGTAACGTTTCAACTTCACTAGTGGGATTGTCTACTTCATTTGCCAAAAGATGAAAGATAAAAGATGAAAAAAAAAGGTCATTATCACTAGACATTTTGCTTTGCTTCCAGAGTACATTTCTCCCATATTTGGGTGTGGTTTGGTTATTGAAAAGTGCCAAATACTAATGATATTTTTATTTCTATATTCTTATGTCCAACAATATAATCTGAAGGTATGTATTCAAGACATGTAGAGCATTTTGTTAATGGCTTAAATATAAAATCAAGGAAAACTTTAAGGTACCCAATCTTCTGCCCTGCCTCTTCCAAATATTTACATACACTGAGAGCTAACTGTACTTCTCTGCTCATCAGAAAAGTAAACACAACCATGAACAAAGCCCTGCACCATGCAATTTCACAAACTCTGTACATACCTGGGGGTTGACAATTTGGAGTTGAGTTGTTTGTGATGTTCCCTATATTGTTGTTGGTTGATACTTGGTTGCCCACATCCACACTCATAGGTGCCCCTGCCCCGGGTGCCTATAGAGAGGGGAGAGAAAAACTGGTGAGAATATCTGGGGGATAGGAGTAGCAAGGTAAATATTTCAGAGAGTCTTCCATCCTCTAATAAACAAAAACACTAAGTGAAGGTAGATGTGTATGGGAGAAGGGGGAAGGAGAAAGAGTGAGGGAAAAGGAAGGAGGGGGAGGGAGGGAGGGAGAGAAAGGGAGAGGGAGAGGGAGAGGGAGAGATAGATAAATAGAGACTAAGACCTCAGTCTTACCTTGGGAGTGATTTCGAGAGGTGGTGTTGGAGTTGGTGTTCCCTCCTGTGGGGTCGAGGCCCCATCGGGGGTTGTCTCCTCCGCCTTGCTTCCCCATCCTTGTCCACCGGCTGGTACCAAATTCACGTTAGGGTCGTTGCCGCTGTTCTCTGCTTTCAAGCTAGGTAAGTTTGCAGGGGGAGGCATGCGCCGTACAGACGCCACTTTACCCAGGCTTTGCATGCCATGTTTCTGAATTACAGTCTTCTGGTTTGTTTCAATAGACTTACCCTAGAATGAGAAGAAATGCATATCAGTCAATGCGCTGAGGGGTGTAGAATATTTGCTTAAGTTTTGCCTAAGTGCTAATATAATGTGATGGGGCACAACAAAAGATAGGATGAAAGCATAATCATAAATGGATGATGTGCTAAATTATGGAAAGGGTGAAATAATGACAAAAGCAACAACCATGAGGATGATGAATATTTCTAAGAGAAAATGAGGAAGCAAAGAAGAAAAGACTTTAATCTTTTTATTTCCCTAATTACTTGAATTTGTAATATAATCACTTCACTAAAATCTTTTTCATAAAATAATAATAATAATCCTGATATAGAGCTGCATAAAATTGAAAGAGAGAGAGAGAGAGAAAGAGAGAGAGAGAGAGAGAGAGAGAGAGAGAGAGAGAGAGAGAGAGAGAGAGAGAGAGAGAGAGAGAGAGAGAGAGAGAGAGAGAGAGAGAGAGAGGGAGGGAGAGGGAGGTAAAGAAAGAGAGAAAGAGGTAAAGAAAGAGAGAAAGAGGTAAAGAAAGAGAGAAAGAGAGAAAGAGAGAAAGAGAGAGAGAGAGAGAGAGAGAGAGAGAGAGAGAGAGAGAGAGAGAGAGAGAGAGAGAGAGAGAGAGAGAGAGAGAGAGAGAGAGAGAGAGAGAGAGAGAGAGAGAGAGAGAGAGAGAGAGAGAGAGAGAGAGAGAAAGGGAGAGAGAGAGAGAGAGAGAGAGAGAGAGAGAGAGAGAGAGAGAGAGAGAGAGAGAGAGAGAGAGAGAGAGAGAGAGAGAGAGGGAGGGAGAGGGAGGTAAAGAAAGAGAGAAAGAGGTAAAGAAAGAGAGAAAGAGAGAGAGAGAGAGAGAGAGAGAGAGAGAGAGAGAGAGAGAGAGAGAGAGAGAGAGAGAGAGAGAGAGAGAGAGAGAGAGAGAGAGAGAGAGAGAGAGAGAGAGAGAATTTTCCATTAACCCATTGCAGACGGGGGATAGATTGACTTGTTGAGTCTTCAGGATGGGTTTTATGTCAGAGTGAGGCAGCTATAAGCAACATATTTTGCCTTTACCCATTTTCTTTGTCACTCATTGTAAAAGTAGAACCATCTTTGTGTTTAAAATTGTGTGTTTTTTAGTGTTTAGAGACTTATGCGTCATATGACAGGCTCTATCAATACTCCAGTTGGCTATAATTGTAGTAAAGTATCCAAATCAGTTCATTCTTTTCTTTATACTCAGTGTGAAGTATTGCTGTTTTATTGGAGAACAAAGTACAGCTTTACTTTTTCATATTCGTGTACTGTTATGGCCTTGCATATGGCTCTTAGATATGAGGAGATAAGAGGAAAATAATGAAAGAGAGGAAGAGAGAAGAGGGGAGTACCACGACAGTGGTGCCACAGTAAAGGTAACCCCACAGACACAGGGGTACATTTTAGACACTGAGCATGGTTTTAGTCATCTTCCTCTACTCGTTCTGCCTGTACATCCTTCATCGGCGGTACTTTAAACCAAGAGGTCAGTAACTTGCTGTGTACTATCACTCTATAAAGATAGTGCTTGCTAGAGACCATGGATGAGTGCCATTCAAGACTCTTTCTCCTGCTGGTGCTAGAAGAAAGTGGTGCCATCTGGGTTTTGGACATTATGTTTGTTTAACATTACAGTGATTATAGTCATTTTGACTGCGGTGTCATCAACACTCACTCCTTATAAGCACACAATAAAATAATACAGTGATCCAAAATCCCCGAAGGTTATGAATGACATGACACCCATCGTCAGGCCAAAGATCCTCTGTCATGTATGTCATGATGCCCATCCACAATGGGTTAATAACACATAAATGCTTTATCTTTTATATGATTAAAAGTATTCCTTCACAAGCAAACATCAAACATACATCTAACTCACCTTAAATATATTATTTATGTTCAGCGATTGAAACTTCTTTGATTTCTCCCCCTTTGCTTGTGACCCGGACGATGCTGACATGCTGATCGCAGGCGCTCATTTAGATGCTGAGGAACCTGTGGAACGAACCGCTAAGCTGAAAAAAATAAAAGAAGGAACCTGATATTGCTAAGCTGGAGCAAAAAGTGGTAATGATAATAATAGCAACAATAATGATATATAAAATTGTACTAGTTGCATATAGTATGAGGCTTATTGGCACTAAATAAGACCCCTTATAAGGTACAGAAATTGAGAATATCAAAAAGCTTTTTTATTATTCTGTTTGAGAAAAGAGAGACTTTTGTTGTGCTGTTGTGATTTAGTAAAAATTAATAAGGTGTAAAAGAAAGGATTATTTTTCTCTTAGTAATACCAACACTACATATTACATACAGTAATGGTTATATAATTTTTTATATCTTCTTTAAAGTTATCCTTTCTTTATTATATTATAATATTTACATCTTTAAAACATGTAAATGTCACCTGTGATTTTGTTTTAATAACTACTTTTTACACACTGATGGTTTCACAAATGTTCAATTCAACAAGAAACCAATTAGCAGATCTACCTGACTTCCTCTATTCATCCCCATTTATTGACTTTCTATAAATTTCCATTTTCATCACTACCATAATCATCAAAGTTAATAATAAAGACTTAATAACTACATTATGATAATAGAAATATCAACTTTCATAAAAAAAATTGAAGAAAAAAAAGTCAATAAACTTTCAAAGTAAATAAAAATATAGCATGATAAAATCTAAGTAAATAATTCAGAAGAAATGTGGTTAAACATGACAACTCAAATTCAAGCACCTATCCACTCATTTTGTTAATATTTCCCAAAAACCTTTCCAACAAATGAAGGAATTAAAGACCGATTCGAACATGGTAGTATGAAGTCCCTACAACGGTATTCAAATAAGAAATAAAAAAAAAAAGAGAAAAAAAAAAAACTCTTCTATATTTTAATCTTTGTAGCTTAATGATGTAATTACACTTTATGGCACTCAGTTATCATCAACAGCTAAAATAAGATGCTGAATTTAATACCTAATTATAGTTAGCAAGTATAAAACTCCCTTAGTCATGCTGACATGACAGAGCCAGTAAGTGCTGCCAATTAAGGAGTAAACAGAACGTAAACAAACCGTGCCTAGCGCTTTTCCCCTGGTGAAATCTACCCTACTCTTTGCAACAATACTAGTTCAGCAGTTTCACTGAAAAATATTGAGCAAGGACTGATGTCAGTAAAAATCTGGACAACTATTGGGTCAGCTAGAGAGACTGCATTACTGAAAAGTTATTTTCATTTCAATTAAAAAAATATATATACACAACCATATT
>BOPN01005333.1:0-2500 GCA_017312705.2 Penaeus japonicus
CATGTTGAGTACCTGTCAATTATGTCTCTATAGTCTTTCTCCAGAGTTCCCACGAAGAGGCAGGCCAGTACCGCGCTTAATGGGGAACCAATAGCTAGACCACTAGTTTGTCGGTATTCCTCAAGTCAGGTGTAAGTCGTCAATAACCGTAGATTGTGCGGAGAAAACTTAAACTTACATTGATTCAAGCGTTCTTATCCCGGTCGTATATCCCGCCGGAGGGTAATTGGCGCCACGCCCCGGGACAGGCGGCCAAATGGAAGAGGCTTGTCGGCGTAACAAGGATTACATTTTTTTCCCCTAAACATGTAAATATTTGATGAGCTAAGGCGGCTTTCGTTAATAAGCACACGTACCTGGTTCGGTGTTAATCATTATGGCATTTAAGATCATGATTATTGAAAAGGGTACGCTGGTTTAAAGAATATTTCTAACTTTGCCAAGGATTCATAATGCTGTAGGTGACTATGCCGGTATAGTGGCTCGCTACTAGTGAAACGAGGTGTTCCTGCCCGTAGATTTATACACATTCAATATTTACTATGTTGAAGACAATAATAACAATGCGTAAATTTGCCAATGATAAAGAATGCTGCAGGTAAGTTGCAGAGACTTTCTGTTACTGAAAAGAGGCTTTTCTCCGTGGATTTTTAACGCAAGTATCGGAAGAGATAGAATGTGAAGAGATGATAATAAGAAAGCACAATAATGCTCTTTTCTCCACCATTATTTTACTTGAAGTCATAGCCCGATTTAGCATTTCATAAAATCAACTTATATGTAGATCTCTCACGGCTCACACGGCTCTCTTGGTCGTCGGATAGAGCTTGAGTATAAGCTTGTTGGTGACCACGAGGCTCTGAACTGTCATCTCAATACTCTAATTGTTTTTTTGAAGATTATAATGATTTCAATAATTGAAAATGCTTAATTATGAGCTTAAGCAACATAACCGAGATTATACAGTAAGCATGGATTTTACACCTATAGACCTGTCACTAAGGCTCACATTTTCAGATCGTCCCTTTAGGACAAGAAGCTTACAGGAAAATGCGCTTCACCGGAACTCTCTCTCTCTCTCTCTCTCTCTCTCTCACTCTCTTTCTCTCTCTCTCACACACTGTCAAAATGTTTTATGCTACAGCTTTCAGGTCTTTGAAGGTTTTGTTAGCTCCATCAAGTCCTCCCTATTGGAGGTTCTTATTATGTGTGAGATCCTAGCAAGAGGTATGCCGAGAGAAGTCTATATCCACAATTTGCTTATCACATCCTGCCCTCGCTAGGCGATCAGCATGATCATGTTTAGCGATTCCAACATGCGATGGTATCCACACAAAATGTATAGCATGTCCCCGTTCCTTGGCGCGATGTACATTTATTCTTATATCATTTACGATATTTCCAGCACCTTTATCAAGGGTGTTCAGAGTCTGGAGAGCACTCTGCGAGTCGCAGAAAATTACTCCTGAGCCTTGAGTTAACAGAAAGTCTGTGGCTATGAGTATTCTACAACTCAGTTTGCGTAGTGCTCGCCCAGTCATGAACCCTCCTACAATCTTGGTGCTGCAAAATATTGTTTTTATATGCAACATAAGCACATCCTGCTCTACTTCCAGACTGTAGGGATCCATCAGTGTAACATTCATAGTCAATATTCAGAGTTTCAAGATGCTCATTAATGGTTGCAAGGGTGTGTTGCTTAAGTACAGCTGGTGTAACTGTGTCTTTTTTAGGGACATCAGTATAAAATACGTTCAATGTCGACATTTTCCATGGTGGAATAGAACGTCCATATGGGAACCTACTCAAGGACATATTTAATTGGTGTATGGATTTGTATGTCATTTGCAACCATGAATTTGAGGGCGACTCGGCACTGCTATGCAAAGATGAATTCACTATCTTATATTTAAGTTGCCTCTGGAACTCTGTATTATAGAAGGGTTCTTTAATTGCTTTGACACCAAAAATAGTATTGATGTATGATATTCTTTCGTAAATAGATGGCAAGTTGAGTTCCTTTCTCATGTTCACAATCCTCGTTGTTTTAGGAGCACCGAGAATGATCCTCATGGCTGCGTTCTGTACAATTTCTAGACAAGTTAACTCTGATTCCTTAAATGATACAAGGTGTAAGGCATGGTAATCTACGACTTGCAATGTTAACATTGACTCCATGTTCTCTGCCAACAAGAGTCTTGAGTGGCTTCAGCCGCTCCCACAGTCTTTTCTTTAAGTTCATAATGAGTTCTGTGTCGTTAATAGTCACCCCGAGATACTTGTATTTGTGGCAAAGATCTAGCTCAATGTCATCTATATGAAAGTTTGGCAGTGGGATTGTAAGGATTAGTGCCTTGGTTTTTCAACTGAGATTATCAAACCGCACTCAGTAGCTTTTGTGGACAGTACATTAAGAATTTTTTGCATTCTATCCTCGGATGAAGTTTTAATGCAGATGTCATCAGCATAACAAAATAATGGAATCACTGCCCTCTAGTGG
>BOPN01005333.1:55000-57500 GCA_017312705.2 Penaeus japonicus
ATATTACTACTGATTATTGTTATTATGGTCATTTTCATAATCATTAACATTATCATTATTGTAATATATCTTATCATGATAATTATCTTCCTCCTTATCATATCATCATCATCATCATCATCAGTATTGCTATTATAATGATAGTGATGATAAGAGTAATGATGATATTGATAATGATGATAAATATTAAGTGTTAATTAATAACGACAAAATTTATAAGGAACTATAACGATAATCATCATTATCATTATCACTTTCATTATTATCATTATTACTGTAAGGTGGCATCCTGCAGCCTCACATCCCCCGGGCATCTCCCGTCGTCTTCGCGTTTCGTCTTATTGTGCGATCTTAGGCTGCTATCTTATTCTCTTTTTGTCTGCCTTTTATTTGTTTTGATGTTTCGTTTTTTTATTCGAATTTGTTTGTTTGCCTTTTCACTCCGTACTTTCGTTTGAGTTCCTTAACCTGTTATGCTATTTTTTATTATCATTAATTTTTACCTTAATTTTTAGTTATTTTTCCACACCTACAGTGGCTTTGTTTTTGTTTTAAGAAATATTCATTTTACGCATTATTTTACTGTTTTAATTTCTCTCAGTGTCTTGCATTGTGAATGAATATTTTTCTCCGTTTTATTGTATTCTGATGATTATCTAGTGTTTCGCTATCCCCGTGTGATTTTTTATTTTTTTTTATTTATTTATTTTTTTTTGTTTTTATTATCCGGCCGATGGAAGACTCAGCCCATCGAAGCATCACATCATCGTATTTTAATACAAGTTAAGTGCTATTAACTGACTGTATTTGTTTTCTATAGAAGCTGTATATGATTCTTAATTTCTGATTATAAATATGAACCAGTATTTATAGATTACACAGAATTATGATGCTGAAGAATATTCATTAAGGTTTCTCTTTCACTAATCAAATCATACAGGGGGAGGAGGAGGAGAAGTGGAGAGAGAGTTAGATGTTCTACGCTATTTTTCTCAGGACTCTATACATGCCAAGCCAACACATATCAAATAAATAAAAATCCCGTGCATCAAAACTAGGATGACATAATAAACTAATCATAGGACAGTTTCCAATGCCATGGCCTCTATAAATGGCTAACGTTTTATAAGGGAAAAGTACGTATTACAGCTGGAAATTGTCTGAGGCGAAGCGACATTATATCTCACATTTATACTTACTATAACATATCATTCTACAATAAATCAATATAATAAAAATAAACGAACAAAAGGATAAAGAAAATCAAAATAAACACATGAAAAACGAGAAAAAACATCACAACAAACTTTCAGGCGAAGATATGCCGGCTTAAGTCGAAAGAAATTTGACATTCCGTTAGGATGAGGAAGTGAGAGGAAATGGCATTACCTCTCGACTCGGTCTCCCTTCCTTCCTCTCCCTCAGTACACATAGCCCTCCTTCCCCTCCTCATACACCCTTACTTCCCCTCCCTACATACACACACACAAACACTTTATTTATGCTGAAGTGTGTCCATGAGTTAATGGTCTCTCACCCTCACCCTCGCCGTCATGCTAATAGAAATACTTTTTTATATATATTTTTTTTTAGTTTTGCTTTATTATTATTATTATCATTATTATTATTATTATTATTATTATTA
Source organism: Penaeus japonicus (assembly GCA_017312705.2). NCBI lineage: Eukaryota > Metazoa > Arthropoda > Malacostraca > Decapoda > Penaeidae > Penaeus > Penaeus japonicus. The sequence continues at coordinate 56,646 of BOPN01005333.1, forward strand.
TTATTATTATTATTATTATTATTATCATTATTATTATTATTATTATTATTATTATTATTATTATTATAATTATTGTTATTATTATTATTGTTATTATTATCTTTTTTTTTTCTTTTTTTTTCTTAGTTTTTGAGTTTTCGAGTAACAAACAATGCAAGTGTGTATGTTTTTTTTTTCTTTTTTTCTTTTTTGGTTTTCGAGTAACAAACAATTTGAGTGTTTATGTTCTTGGGTAGCAAAAAGTGGGAATAAAAGTTTAACACTTTATTGTATGGTGCGCTTATAAGCATTGTCTAATTAGGATCTATATTTAGCTCCATAAAAATTAGTTTTTTTTCTACTCTGGAGAGATTTTGAATATAAATCCCGTAATATCTTAGTATACATGGCTATTACCAAGAAGAAAAAACAGTTTTTATTCCTTGTTAGGGAAGGTTTTACACATCTATATATATATATATATATATATATATATATATATATATATATATATATATATATATATATATATATATATATATATATATATATATATATATATATATATATATATATATATATATATATATATATATATATATGAAATGCGTGGCTATTTTTATTTATATCGTATATGTACAAAATCTATATGTGTGTGTGTGTGTGTGTGTGTTTGCGTTTGCGTGTGTGTGTTTGTTTGTGTGAGTTTGTTTGCGTGTGTGTGTGTGTTTGTTTGTGTGAGTTTGTTTGCGTTTGCGTGTGTGTGTGTTTGCGTTTGCGTGTGTGTGTGTGTGTGTGTGTGTGTTTGCGTTTGCGTGTGTGTGTGTGTGTGTGTTTGCGTTTGCGTGTGTGTGTGTGTGTGTGTGTGTGTGTGCA
>BOPN01005333.1:70000-72500 GCA_017312705.2 Penaeus japonicus
CAAATAAAGATGTATAGGTATATATATGTGTATTATATTTATCTATCTATCTCTATCTGTCTATCTATCTATCTGTCTATTTATCTATCTATCTATCTATCACCTATCTATCTATCTATATCTATCTATTTATCTATCTCTCAATCTATCTATCTATCTATCAATCTATCTATCTATCTATCTATCTATCTATCAATCTATCTATCTATCTATCTATCTATCTATCTATCTATCTATCTATCTATCTATCTATCTATCTATCTATCTCTCTCTCTCTCTCTCTCTCTCTCTCTCTCTCTCTCTCTCTCTCTCTCTCTCTCTCTCTCTCTCTCTATATATATATATATATATATATATATATATATACGTATGTATATATATACATAGAGAGAGAGAGAAAGAGATATAAGAATATAGATAGATATTCTATATAGAATATAGAATATAGATATAAGTAGAAAGAGGAGAAGGAGAGGAAAAAGAAGAGGAAATTTCACCCCGACCGGACTCTGGCGTACGAGGTCGTCCGTAATCCCCCCACGGACGTTTAATATCCCATGACCTTTGACACGCGACGAATTATGGGGTCTTCCATGAAGGACATCACCCTGAAGCAATTTCCAGAGCGGTTCCTGCATTTTTCTCTTCCTCCTCGCCTTCCTGTTCTTTTCCATTTTTACTTCTTTTTCTTTGTTTTTCACCCTTTTTTTCATCAATTGTCCACCTCTTCTCCCGACTCGCCAAAGGTCAGTTGAAAACGAGACCTGGATGTCAGATTTCAACCAGTCTTAAGATAACTATTAAAAGTTGACCATGCAAAAGATCTTTGTTGACAGCTTTTTAATTCATGTCGGATGTTGATTACTTCTGGATATCATCATTGGTGTCTGGTGATGGGATTGTTTTCTTCGGAGTTAACTGTGCTTGTGTATGATTTTGTGTATGTGTTGTCCTGGTTAATGGAGGACTTGAGGGTTTATAGAGTGGGCTGTTTCCTCTTGATGAGGAAGGTTTATGTTTCGTATCTCATTATCAAATATTGGTTGGTTTTAATTTTTTTTTCTTACAGACTTTGCCTTTTTTCTGTTTGTTTGTCTGTCTGCTTTCTCTCTGATTATGTCTCTCTCTCTCTTTCTTGCTCTCTCTCTCTCTCTCTTTCTCTCGCTTTCTCTCTCTCTCTCTCTCCATCTGTGAATCTATCTATCCATCTTTTTTTCAATAACCTTCTACCTTTTGAATATCTTATTCAACCATACAAAGGTTTTTACAAATGTATGTGTATCACACTCACACAACCAAAACGAAATAAAACCCACTTAAAATGCAACAACACTAATGTCGTAGATTGGCCTTTTGAACAATTCCCATCTACGTATATTATCGTAATGTAATATACTTGATGTGTAATTCAATAAGGGTATTAAGCTACATCTGCATCAAGCATGTAACATTACGATTATATATGTAAAATCTGTTACGGAAATGAAAAAAAAAAAACATCTAAGGATTCCAGAAGGGCAAAAGAGATGCTGAAATGGATATACTGAACTTAACTTGTGGAATCCAAACGGAAGGATAAGTAATAGGGAATAAGTGGAAAGGCTGATTTACGGAGGAGAATTTTGCTGAATGGTGAAATTTGGCAACTCGGAGATGCAACACGGGAAAAGAAGAGGAGAGACGGAGAGAAATGGAAAAGGCAAGAGAGAAAAAGGGGAAGACAAAGGGAATGCGACAGAGAAAGAGAAAGAGAAAGAGAGAGAGAGAGAGAGAGAGAGAGAGAGATAGATAGATAGATAGATAGATAGATAGATTGATAAATAGATATGATAAAAATATAATATGTATATAATATAATATGATTTGAATATAATATATATATAATATAAATATAATATAATATATATATAATATAATATATATATATATATATATACAACAAATATGTAATAACAAATGCAAGTAGAATGGTAAATTTACAAATAAACACATAAAAGCTCCACACATTACTCAACCCTCCCAATAAAAAAAGGAAAAAAAGAAGAAGAAAAAGAAAAAGAAAGAAAAAAAGAAAAAGAAAAAAAAAATATATATATATATATATATATATATATATATATATATATATATATATATATATATATATATATATATACATACGTATATATATGTATATATATACATATATATATATATGTATATATATATATATATATATATATATATATATATATATATATATATATATATATATATATATATATATATATATATATATATATATATATATATATATATATATATATATATGTATACACACACACACACACACACACACACACACACACACACACACACACACACACACATATATATATATATATATATATATATATATATATATATATATATATATATATATATATATATATATATATATATATATATATATATATATATATATATATATACATATATATATATATAAACACTTTCATTA
>BOPN01005334.1:2500-7500 GCA_017312705.2 Penaeus japonicus
CTCGCATATGAATGCGCTTGTTCTAAGAAAAAATTAGGGTAACCAAGATTCTCAAAAGACTCCATAATGATGCTAAGTTCTCTATCAATAAACTCATTATCACTGATCCTATATGCTCTAAGAAACATAGACGAGGCTACTGATTTCTCAATGGATAAAGGATGATATGAGAAAAAATGAAGATAATTAGCAACATGGGTGGGTTTCCGGTAAACTGAAAACTTTAAATGCCCGTTGAAATTATGCAACATTATATTTAGAAAGGGTAATTTAATGAATTTAATGGTACGAGCAAGAGTGTTAAGACTACGCAAAAAATCGTCGAAACCCGGACTGTTTACAGGCCACATAGAAAAAATTTCATCAACGTACCTAAACCAAATCGAGCCCGGAGGGAGGATGGCCGGAAGGAGTTCAATCTCAAACATTTCCATGTATAAATTCGCAATGACCGGACTTAAACTATTACCCATCGCGATTCTTTTCTTTTAACCCATTGCGTACGGGTGTCATGACATACATGACGTAGGAGCTTTGGCCTGACGACGGGCGTCATGACGTACACGACGTTCGGGGATTTTGGATCACTGTGCTATTTTATTTTGCTATGAAAAAGGAATGAGTGATGATGGCTACTGCAGTCCTAATTACTATAATTACCGTAATATCGTGCAAGCTTAACGTCCAAAACCTAGATGGCACCACTTTTTTCTAGCACCAGCAGGTGAGAGAGCCTTGAATGGCACCCATCCACGGTCTCTAGCATGCACTGTCTGTATAGAGCGATGGCACACACTAAGTTGATGAACCCTTGCTCTAAAGTACCGCCAGAACAGAAGGATGTGCAGGCAGAACGAGAAGAGGAAGGTGACTCAATCCATACCCAGTGTCTAAAATGTGCTCCTGTGCCAATATGGATGTCTTTCACTGTGGCACTCACAGTCACAAGCACAGGTTTCATTCCTCTTCCCTACCTCTTCTTGTTATCTTTATTGTAGGTGGTTATATGTTTCGTATTCGTTCATGACAGCACAAAAAAACGAAAAAATAAAGTTGCCTTTTGTCCTCCCATAAAACAGCAATACTTCACCTCACATTGAGTATAAGAAAATAATGAGCTAATATGGATAATATACTACAATTGTAGTCAACTGCAGCACTGATAGAGCCTGTCATATGGCACATATAAGTCTCTAAACTCAATAAAACACACAAAAAAATAAAACACAAAAACCGCTCTAGTTTTACAATGAATGACTGAAAGAGATTTGGATGCTTCAAATTATATTGCTTCAAGTGGTCTCTCTCTAAAATAAAACCTATCCTGGAGGCTGGGCAAGCAAATTTATCTCCGTCTGCAATGGGTTAATGGCAGTGTTACTAATTCTGTTATGTGCACGTTACTGTTTTGTGATTCATGCACACACACACACATATATATATATGTGTGTGTGTGTGTGTGTGCATTATATATATATATATATATATATATATATATATATGTGTGTGTGTGTGTGTGTGTGTGTGTGTGTGTGTGTGTGTGTGTGTGTATGTATATATGTATATATATATATATATATATATATATATATATATATATATATATCTGACTAAAGCGATAAACAAGAGGAAGAAAGAGGATGTACGAAAAAAATTAACATACGAAAAATAAACGAAGCTCTGCTTGCCGGCACCAGCCTTAAGGCAACAAAGAGGAGGCTCGGAATAGGGAAAAACCAAATGCATGCAGTAAAGAAACCCAACGGAGAGGTGACAAACAATAAAAATGAAATTATTAAAGTAATAGAAGACTTATGTCGCGACTTATACCACTCAAACGATCAATCACATACGGAGACAAACACAACAATTGGAGACGTTCCAAACATCACGGTAGTTGAAGTAAATAGGGCACTAAAAAGCATGAAAAGAGGGAAAATACCAGGAGAAGACGGCATAAGTGTAGATCTTATTCAAGGTGCAGGAGAGATCGCGGCAGTAAAACTGGCCAGTCTTTATAACAGATGTGTAAGCGTCGGTAAAACTCCGAAAGCCTGGAAAACGCAATAATAATTTTAATACACAAAAAGGGAGACACAAAAGACTTAAAGAATTACCGACCTATAAGCCTCCTTTCAGTAATCTATAAACTGTTCACAAAAATCATCACAGCCCGTATCACCGATACATTAGATTCAAAACACCCAGGGAACAGGCAGGGTTCCGCAGTGGATTCTCAACTACAGACCAAATCCACACACTAGCTCAAATAAAGGAGAAAACAAACGAATATAGGAAGCCCCTATGTATGGCATTCGTAGATTATGAAAAGGCATTCGATTCGGTACAGATATCTGCAGTACTAGATGCAATTCGTAAAACAAGGAGTAGAGGAAATATACCGCAGATTATTAGAGGATATATATAGAGATGGTACAGTGACCATCAAAATCCACGCAGAAACTAATAAAATACCAATAAAAAAGGGTGTTAGCCAGGCCGACACCATCTCACCGAAGCTGTTTACAGCTTGCTTGGAGGAAGTATTCAAGAAGTTAGATTGGAAGGAGAGAGGGATTAAAATAGGGAATGAACACTTAAGCAATCTAAGATTTGCAGATGACATTGTTCTTTTCGGCGAGTCAGCAGATGAATTACAACAATTAATAAGCGATTTAAATAGGGAAAGTCTGAAGATTGGCCTTAAAAGGAACATGAAAAAGACTAAAGTCATGTTCAACAGTCGAACCCCAGTTAAGCAAATACAAATACAGGGCGAAGTACTAGAAGCAGTGAACGAGTATGTATACCTGGGGCAACTCATACAGTCGAGTACATCCTGCGAAGCCGAGACAAAACGGCGAATCAGGCTAGGTTGGAGTGCCTTCGATACACATAGTAATATATTACGAGGTCGTCTGCCACTATGTCTAAAGAGAAAGATTTTTGACCAATGTGTCCTCCCCGTCATGACATATGGATCAGAGACATGGACTACGACCAAGACACTCGAGAGGAAATTAGTAAGCGCCCAAAGAGGAATGGAAAGGCTTATGCTAGGAGTTAGCAAGAAAAAGGCCACATGGATCAGGCAACAAACAAAAGTAGAGTATATACTCAAGAGCGTCAAGAAGAAAACGTGGCGGTGGGCTGGACATATATATCGGAGACAGGACAACAGGTGGACAAAAGAAAACAACAGAATGGGTAATACACGACACAAAGAGACCCAGGGCAAGACCAATGACTAGATGGCGGGATGAAATAGCGAATTTCGCAGGAGTAAACTGGAATCAGAGGACACAAGACCGGAATGACTGGAAAAGATTGAGAGAGGCCTACGTCCTGCAGTGGAATGATACAGGCTGATGATGATGATATATATATATATATATATATATATATATATATATATATATATATATATATATATATATATATATATATATACATGTTTATCCATCCAAATATCCTTTTATCTTCATACATGTATTTACAGTATATATATGTATTAAATTTCGAGAATACTTACGTAACCTGTTTAACGTGTGTCCGTGTCCGTTGTTTGTGACGTCATGAAGGAAGCGAATCGGAAAATAGCCATCCAATATTTGAAAGTGGAATGTTCAAAGGGCGACCTTGTTGACGCAACATTTTTTGATGGAGCAACATGATGGCAAGGAGGAGAGATTTTCAATGAATGTTGAAATAAAAGATATTGACAACGTATGTAAAGATGTTACATATTAGATTATGAAACAGGATTTTAAAATGTCAGACTTATTTTTCATTGGTATATATATATATATGTATATGTATGTATATATATATATATATATATATATATATATATATATATATATATATATATATATATACAGTATATTTTTTTTCTTTTCTTTCCTTTCCTTTTCTTTCCTTTTCTTTTCTTTTCTTTTCTTTTCTTTTCTTTCTTTTTCTTTATTTTTCTTTTTTCTTATTTCTTTTCTCTTTCTTTTTTTTTCTTTTTTTTTCTTTGTCCTTTTTTTCTTTCTTTATTTTTTTTATTCAAGAAAAAAATCAAGAAAAAAAAATACATACAGATACGTAACAGAGATTCTTTCTTTCTGTTTTCCAATATTTTACTCACTTTCTGTCTTTGCCCTTTTCTTCCCCGAGATCATAAAAGACGAAACATACATGGATACTTAACAAAGAGTCACTCTGAAGGATAGCAAGGATAGGTTGAAACGTGTCTAGAAATTGACTATCCTTATATTTGCAGTGATAAGGATGCTACCAGTATATGCAATCAGATAATCAGTGATACATGACGTCATAACCGATGATGATATTAGATGATGGATATGATGATGGATATGATGATACATCTTGAGGATTATTATATGTTATAATTCATGAGGAAAATTTATTCACGATAGATAATTCAATAGAAGAGGTAATTGTAGTACAATATTATTAAATAAGGTTATCAATTTATAGCAAATGATAAGAATGATAGACGAGCGGATAGACTGTCGCAGATGCTCAACGTGATAACAGAAGAAATATATATATATATATATATATATATATATATATATATATATATATATATATATATATATATATATATATATATATATATATATATATATATATATATATATATATATATATATATATATATATGTGTGTGTGTGTGTGTGTGTGTGTGTGTGTATGTGTGTGTGTGTGTGTGTGTGTGTGTGTGTGTGTTTGCGTGTGTGTGTGTATATATGTATGTATGTGTGTATGCAGGTATGTTTGATTGTATATGGAAATATAAGCGATGATAAAGAAATTGGCAGATTAATTCAGTGGTGTTGATAATGATAGTGATAATGTTTAAGGTCAGTAATAATGATGATAATAATAATGTTAATAATACGAGTAACGATGATCCTAATGATAGTAGCGATTCTGGGGATGACAATAACGGTGACCAAAAAAACACGAATAAAATTATCAAAATTTGAAAG
>BOPN01005334.1:22500-27500 GCA_017312705.2 Penaeus japonicus
GACTGCGGGACCTCGACGTGTCATGGCTTGCTGACTGCGGAGAAGCATAAACACGTCCGTTCACCACTTAGATATACATATGTACAAATGAACACACACACACACACATACATATATATATATATATATATATATATATATATATATATATATACGTATATCATATATATATTTGTGTGTGTGTGTGTGTATGTGTGTGTATGTGTGTGTGTGTGCGTGTGTGTGTTCAGTTCAGTTCAGAGAGATTTGCGAAGACGTCTCTTCGCCCGGGCTATATGCACGAGGCGGCCCGGCCTCTGCCAGCTATAAGTGCTGACTTATTTGATCTTCATCACTGAATGCTTACCGTGGCGGTTGGATTGCCTGAAGGCGCTCCAGTTGCCAGGGGGAAAGCAATAGGCATAGCCGCCTTACCAGCCCGGCGGCTGTCATCTCTGGGCCCTGCCTGAGGAAGCGAGTGTGCTCGCATTCCAATAGACAGTGCTCTATCTTGGCGTCCGGCGCGCCACAATGTCTACAGCGTCGCTCATCATGCCCAATGGTGGGTATGATTTGCCACGCACAAGGGTAGCCTAATCTTAGTCTGTGAAGACTGACTTCGGCTCGCCTTGGTATCTTATTAGAGAGTATCAGCGACTCATAGCCTGTGGCGTCTGAGTACCAGCTGGCCGAGCGGGAGGTTCTCGCTTCCTCTCTATGTAGCTGCAGGGCACCGACCTGCCCTACAGCCATCATTTTACGCCTTAGCAGTTCCCGGCTAGGATGCACCACAAGATCACTCAAGGGTTTCTTCCTGCCTTCCTCCGCTAACCTGTCAGCTACGTCATTCCCTTCAATACCAACATGGCTTGGGATCCAGTTGATGATGATGCGTCTTCCCTGATCCAGGATTCTCTGAGCAATAGTAAGAATCGTAGTCAGAAGATAAACATTATCAAGAGGCGTGCTTTGCTGCAGGCTGTCAATGGCGGCCCTAGAGTCTGTATGTATGACAACATGCCCGTCCGTCTGGGCTGCATGGGCTAGGGCTCCCATAATAGCAACTACCTCTGCTTGGAGAGAGGAGGCATTGTCGGATACCCGCATAGCTTTCACTATACCCCTAGCTGCAAAACCGGCACCTGCAGTGTGGGAAATGGGGTCTACAGAACCATCCGTGAAGTAGGTTTTACTACCCGGTGGAGTGATTTCTGCAATATTCCTCTCCGCCTCAGCCTTCAAAAGAGACGGAGAGTACTGAGTCTTTCTCCTTGACAGGTTCATGACAGAATACTCTATCAAGGATCTTGCCCACGGCGGGGCTGTGGCATAGTTAGGGTGGGGGAGGTCCATGCCCTTAACCAACAGTGTCTCCTTGAGCTCAAAGCGTATCAGCACCCTGGCTGTCAGCCAGGTGTTGTTGGCAAAGAATTCATGGTTCTGTGCAAGCCAACGCTGCACTTTTTGTCTTAGCTGCGAGTCCGATGGGGACTGTAGGACTTTGGCAAGAAACTGAGCCGCCATCTGATCGATCCGGATGTCCAGAGGGAAGAGGTTGGCCTCCAAGAGGAGGTTGGTAACCTTAGCCCATATAGGAGCACCCAGAATGATCCTGGCGGCATCGTTTTGCATGACGTCAAGCCTTTTCCTTACCGTAATCAGGGCGATGGAGGCGTAGTCCACGATGGGATGGACAGCGTGCACATAGAAGGATCTTAGTACACGGTGCCCAGCCCCTAAGCACAGCCCTGACAGAGCTCTCATGACAGAGAGTCTTGCCTTGGTCCGTTCTAGGAGGTATTGAATCTCCGAGCGGAAGGTAAGGTTACTGTCAACCCATACAGGTATTGGAAGACGTGAAACCACTCTACCTCTAACCCTTGGACTCGCAGCCTTTGGTCTCAGACATCCTGTTTCAACGCCATTGCCTTCGATTTGGCTGCTGAGATCTGGGTTCACTCCGCGGCATTCCTCAGACACTAGATCCAGACAACGCTGGGTCTTTCTGACTGCTCATTCTGCCTCCCAACGGAGATAACTGCCAGATCATCTGCATATGAGATGATCTTGCACCCCGCTGGGAGTGGAATGTCGAGGATGCTTAACATGAGGGTGTTAAACAGAGCCGGGCTGAGGACCCCCCCTTGTGGAGTGCCATTCTCCAGGGGTAAATGCCTTGAAGGTGACCTTGAACTTCACTCTGGCAGTTCTGTCCCGAAAATAGTCACCAATCCAGTAAGCAGTCTGCCCTTGATTCCTTTGCGGATCAGGACCTCTTGAATGGCGAGTGGGCTCGCCAGTTCAAAAGCCTTCTCCAGGTCCAGGAAAACAATGACAGATCTGGTGTTGCTGACAGTGCTCAGTAAGGTGGCCATACTGTGAGCAGTGCTCTTACCCATTGTGAACCCATGTAGGTGTTCATGTGGAGGTCCCAGCTTCCATTGGAGCCGGTTCAGTACCATTCTCTCTGCCGTCTTTCCCAGACAGCTGAGTAGAGAGATGGGGCGGTACCGACCCGGCTCCTTTGGTTTAGGGATGGGAACTATGTCAGCCCTCTTCCAGCACTGTGGTAGTGAGGAAGTCTCCCAGGACTTGTTGATGAGATGCAAGAGTGCAAGCTCACCTTCAAGTCCTAGGTGGGAAATGATGGGGTAGGAGATCCCATCACAACCCGGGGCTGACCGCGAACTGGTCTTATATGTCCGCCTTAGTTCCCTTAGAGAGAACATGGCATCGGCATCATCAGGCTCAACCGCCTTTTCTCTGATGAGGTCATTCCTGCCTGGAAGCAGTTCCTCTTGGCATGCCCTCAACTCTGCTGGTAGACCGGCGCTACTTGTTCTAGCAGAAAACTCGAGTGCCAGTCTCGCCGCCTCCGATCGCGGGTCATGGTGGGTCTTTCTGGGGGCTGAGCGATTTGTGGCCCGTCTGATACGGTTCCACAGCCTGTAAGGAGGTTTGGTACAAAAGACTCACACCACTCCAGCCACTTTTCCTGATTTACCCCTCTGGGCAGATTCCTTGAGCATCCCTGAGAGCCTCTCTCAAAAGAGCGTGGTTCTCAGGGGTTCTCTGTCTGCGGAAGTGTCTTCTGCACATATTGATTCTGTGGTTGACCTCCTTAATCTCATCATTGTAGTACCAGGCGTCTTTAAAACACCTGGACCACGGACGAGTTTTGGGAATGGTCTCTGAGGCTGCCTCGTCTATGGCATTAACTAGTCTTGCCTCAAGTGTATCCACATTATCATTATGTGAGGATTCACTGGTTCTGAGGTTGTTTCACAGCCTCCGAAAGCTTTCCAGTTGGCCCTGTCCACCTTCCATCGAGGATTGTGCTGGGGCACAGGGGCCGGGCCAGCATCCAAGATGGTGGTGACTATCCCATAGTGATCGCTCGTGGCAGTGTTGTCCACAGACCAACTAATTCTCTCGACCAGGGCCGCAGTAACAAATGTAAGGTCAAGGCTCCTGGTTGTTGAGAAGAGCAATCTCGGGGCATGACTCAAGCACCGCGGCTATGTGATAGCCTGCCGCATCCCGGCTCCGCGTGGGAGCCAGGATGGAGTGGTGAGAATTGGCTCGTGTCCCACAGTAGCACAGACTTCACTAATATCTAAGCTCCTACAGGTTGGCCTGCTGTGCACATTGTACAGCTTGAGGGGACCCCCAGCCATATGGAACTCAACGGCAAGAAGTTCAACACCTCCACACTGCACAGGATCGGCAATCAAGGAGCAGGGGATAGTCGACTTCACGAGGGTAATCAAACCTCTGGTGCCTTCATTAGAGGGCAACACAAAGGGATGATATCCTGAGAAGCGAACAGTGTCTCCTGTTAGAGTCTCCTGGAGCATGACAATGTCAATGTTCCGAGATCGCACGATCGCGTGAAGAAGGGCATTCCTCCGGGAAAAGCTGTTGATATTCCACTGCAGTACTGCTTAGATTAGGAGCCATTGTGCTAATCTAAGTCCATTAAGTCTGCGTCGTCAATGACGTTGACATAATCGGTCTCAGTGTCCGACGCCCCAGTGTAGGTAACGTCAGACATTTCGGAGTCTGACAACTCCTTGGTGAGTTCCTCACGGATCGAGATTTCCTCACTGGACTCGTCACTGTCGTCAGGACAGGTCGAGCCATTAGAAGGGCTGGGTCTCCTGGGAGGTGGAGAACCCCTGGTCGCCTTGACCTTCACTCTGGATGGTCGTGGCTTCCTCGCCCTTTGGGGTTTGGGTTCAGGCTCTGCCAGTGTGGTCTTGGCCGCGTTGGGTGGGGAGACAAGTCTCGCCCTGGGGGTTTGTGGGGAGAGGAGTCTCGCCCTGAGTTGGATTGGGTGTAGAGGCCTTGGGCCTTGCATCCCTTTCCTTCAGGGCAGCGACAGTCTGGGTCATTGCCGTCATGGCGACCTTGACTGCCTTCTCCGTCTCTTCACTGGTCCGTCCCAATGCTGTCGCAACTGCTGTGACAACTGCCGTCAGCAGGAGCGTCAAGTCATTCTCTGTAAACAGAGTTTGACTCTCCGCTCTTGGGGTGGCCTTTGGTATGTTCCCAGACCCCTTCCGGGTCTGTTTCCGTCTTGGAACACCCACCAGGGCCGGAAACTCCTTTGTGTTGGAGGTGTCCGGTGGTGGTTTTGTTTTGGGCTTCCTTCCTCTTAGGAGGGGGGGGAGCCCTTACCCCTTTGTTCTGCCCCCAGACATAAGTGCCTGGAGGGGCAGGAACAAAGTCTGGTCGTTTTGCAACAACCTCTTGCCGCCAAAGAGCCTCTTCTTTCCTAACAGAACATCCAAGGCTCCAGGCGTGGTGCTTTTTGTGACAGTTGGGACACTTGGCATTAGTGTCCCGCTTGCCGTCTTTGTGCGCTTTGAGGCACACCTCCGTGCTGTGTGCCTGACTACAGACACCACACTTCGGCTTTGCAGAGCAAGTGGCCTAGTGATGTCCGTACTTCTGACACGTGAAGCAACGAAGAGGGTCTGGGACATATGTCCTGAGGTCGTAGGAGCCCCAATTACCAA
>BOPN01005334.1:50000-52500 GCA_017312705.2 Penaeus japonicus
AGAGGAAGACTCGAAACCAAAGCGGGGATTGTGATGAGAAACATTGCAAGAACATAACAATACTAAGCAATAAGGCATTGTTTCGTTTCATTCTGGAATCCGAAGTACTTCCCTCTCGCAGCCCCACTCGTGCGACGTCAGGGAACCTCTTAAGACCCCGTGGAGGCATTATTAACGTCGTCAGGAGCTCGCCTTCGACTGCTGTCACAAGGGAAGGAGGTTTGACTGAGGCAGCAGCATCAGAAAGTCAGCACGGAATCCTTGTTGTATCTGATAATGCAAATCCTTGTTGTATTTGATAATGCATCGGTAGTTATATATATCTTCTTTATCTAAAATCATAATCCTTTTTTTATCTATAGCTTTCTTTAGCGTTTCATGTAGAGGTTGACAGAGTCTTACTTTAAGATGTTTTTTTATCTTATATGCTGCTAATTAGGCAGAACAAGTGAGAATTAGACACTTCTAATGACAATTTTATTGTTAATTTCGTTTGCACTTTTATTTCCCTTTTAATTAAGTAGTGTGACTTTTGTACAACTTTAAATTCATATTGAATTATCAGTCTTTCCAAATGATATAAAGAATACACTATTACAGAGTGATAGTTAGGTAAAGTAAGAATAAAAAACCGCGCTGTTGGATAACTATCAGTATAGACGTACTCGCTTAAAGCTGTAACCACCTGTATTAAGCGAATGCTAAGTATATGCGTGTCTGGACTATTAAAAAGCCGACGAATAATTGGAGAGTTGGACATTTTCCTCCAAGCGTGAAATGTGCCCTTTAGAGTAAATCCGTTTTACTCGTGGTGTCAGTCTTCCTTAATGATCATCGTATTACGGTACATCAGCTCGACCTTAATTGAGGCAAATGTTTGCATATCTCTTATGTGCGTTGTCTATTAAAGGAAGGTGTATATTAACAATTTCTTGAATGTTAGAGTATTTGTAATGTCTGTATAACATTACTGCGATTTATAGTTATTTTGAGTGTCATGCAAAAAAACATGCATTTCAGTGAGTATGAAGTGATCACAATTACGAGGTGATCGCAAACAACATCTCGAAAAGGCACTTGAAGAGCGCTAATATTTCCTTCAAACTTTGCATTTGTGACCAAGAGAACAATATTTTTAAAATTTCCCAATCACATTGTGGCAGAAGCAAAGCTCATCTTGAAGGGTGAAGAAGCGTGAAAAAGAGTGGTGACGCTTTCTCCGACATGTACACTTTCAGCTAACAAGTTCCACCGCTTGAGTATCGACGTCTAAAGCTCGGCGTTGGACTTCGTGAGAGATACAGGTCTTTGATTTTTTTTTTTTTTTTTTTTTTTTTTTTTTTTTTTTTTTTTTTTTTTTTTTTTTTTGCGGGGGGGTGTTGAGGTAGTATGGGTTTCTCTCCTTAGCTACGCGTCTATAATCTGGATCTATTTGATCCTCTTGTGATTTGCTTCTCTTTTCTGGAGTCGGCTGCTCTCTCCGCGGAGGAGTGGGCGGGGAGTGAAGAACAGTGTGGCGATGGATAACGGTCACAAAAGCAAAGATTAAAGAGAACAATAGTAATTTCCTTTGTTTCTTTAGGCAGAAGCAATCAGGAAATGATACTGATCAAAGGCAAAATAAAGTCAAAAATTTTGTGACACAGTGTATTCGATCTCCCAAAGCAACGAATAAAGTGTCCTTTGAGAGGGACAGCGCGCAGGTTGGTGGTCTCAAAGGGGCCGCCTGACCCCATTATCTAATCACTTCCACGAGGATCACCACTGATCTCGGCACAGACAAACCATACGTACATTTTCATAGTAATTTGTCGGTAACTTTTCGAGAATTATTGGTGGCAAACCGATCAACCAAAGTATGAATAGACAGACGCCGTCGAAATATCCAAATAGGGACAGACGTATAGGCACCAAAAGATCGATAACTTTTGATATTCAGATGTCAATACTGATGCTTTGGTATCGGTAACTGATTACTAAAGATAAATGTTGTAATTTGACATTCCCTTCAGGAGACATTATGTGATTTAGGTATGCAGAGATATATATTTATCTAGGTACGCTGAAAGACATGACCACGTCAGTCACGTCACAGCCAATGCATGACAGAAACATATCCGACCCCAGAACCGCCGCCTCGTATCATGCAACTTGGTCTTGAAGTAGGTGCGCAACTGCAAACAACCCACACTATGTTGCACAAGGAATAAGGTTTACGTAAGTCAAAAAATGATACTAAAAAAAAAAAAAAAAAAAAAAAAAAAAAAAAAAAAAAAAAAAAAAAAAAAAAAAAAAAAAAAAAAATCTGTAGAATATGTGATTGTTTAAAGCCATTTCTTTACAGTGAGGACAAGGAGCAGACTCTCTTATATAGTCCCTCTATCAGAACAAGAATTTAGAAAGTTGGGGCTACATAACTGTGACAAAAATAGGAAATAAAGATCAAAGCAAATGTCGTGGTATCGTTACTAGTAATCCATACCACCGATAGCCCAGTAAT
>BOPN01005334.1:83986-93986 GCA_017312705.2 Penaeus japonicus
TTGCAAGAGTAAGAGAATAATTGTTAGTTTATAGAAATACAATGCTAATAACTATCCACTTTTACTTTCGACAAACTAAGGGCAGTAAAAAGAATATTTTGAGTGGAGAGTCCTCTACCGAATTCATTCATTTTACGCCATGACACAAAGTTAATGTCAAGTGTGCTTGTCAACAGAGGCGTGGGGTGAGCTATTGCAAAGTACGAAGGGTAGACGATGCGTCTACAGTGAGCAATAAGTTCGAAATAGAAAGTGAACATTAGAGAGAGAGTTTGAGAATATGTATGTATGAGTGAGTAAGAGGTATTATTTCAAGTTCGTATGGAATTATTCCTTAAAAAAAATAAAAAAAATAATATTTCAATCTTAGTACATGCATAATAATTAACTATGATAATATCAAATTCGTAGATGATTATGAAATCGCACTCGACATATGCAAATAACAATGATAATATGAAGTACTGATCCGAATTGAGAATATTTAGTTCAATCTGCAATCGGAGAGTTGCCTCGCAGTAAGTACAAACGGCTTATGCAACCCTTTAGCATCTCTGGCGTGGAACCTTTTTTCGTTGCGTTTGACCGGCGAAATTAAGTTCAAGTAATGTATAAAAATGAAGTACTGATCCGAATTGAGATTATTCCGTTTAATCTGCAATCGGATAGTCGTGTCGCAGCAAGTACAAACGGCTTATGCAACCTATAGTGTCTCTAGCTTCGGAACCTTTTTACACTGCGTTTGACCGGCGAAGTTAAGCTTACGTAATGTATATGATACATGAAAAAAAAAAATTCGAATTTGCTTTTTTAATTCAATTTAAAATAGAGCAAATACGAATTAATTGAGAATGATATTAGATTTAGTTACTTAATATGAATAACAAAAGGGAGAAAGCATAATGCATTTATCATATTCCATATTGGTTAATATGAATATAAAAAATGAAAGGAACAGAGAGTATATTGCACTTTGCTCTATCTCTCTCACAACATGATTGCGAAGATTTAACAAACCCAAATAAACCTTATCTGATTATGAACGAATCCCACACGGTTGTGAAGGATTATCGGTCTTCAAGATAGCGGTTTTATGAGACATCAGGATTGACAAGGCTGGTTTGCCAAGCCTTTATGAAGGTTTCATCGGCGTAACATGGAGGCCTTGCTTATTAAACGATATATTTCTACTTAATATCGATGAGGGGGGTGGGTGGAGGGAGGATACACGGGGGAGGGGAAAGTTAAACTTTCTGCTGTGACCTGACGCTAGCTCCGAGGGTCAAGTAGCGTGGGTGGGGGGGTGGGATGAGCGTAGCTTTTGTCAAGCGTGGCGTGGGGGAGGAGGGTACGCTGTGTGGTGGCGTCCTACGCTGCGATGTTTGGGGGGGGGGGGGGGGATTTATAAATGGAATGTTCCTTAAAATACTAACGAACTTTCAGACTCGTAAATTTACATATATGGTGAATTGTAGAATTATAGAATTCGATAATACAAGCGAGTGATTAACGAATGAGGAAATAAAAAATTGTAGCATCATAGAAAAATAACTGAAGCATACAAAATTACTTTCTTTACAGTTGGTTTATGGCAAAATATACAATACATTTAACGCAGTTATTAAATAAAAATTTCGATTACCGATAAGAATGTAATTACGATGTTGAAAGTGTGAGAAAAAAAAAACACTTTGCCTAACAGAGAACGTTTGAACTTCTTTCTCTGTTGAAACACATAAGCACATGTATATGGGGGACATAGAGAAAGTAGAGAAATAAGGAGAATTGGCCCATTGTATGTACTTACGGTTTTGTGAATAATTGTCGAGCAGAAACATTTCGGAGGGAAGTTTTAGGTGCGTTTGTGTGGAGGGGTCCATCTTGTCCGAATTTCTCGATTTTTCTTGCTCGCTGCGTAGCTACGCTGCCAGGACCTTATTTTTCCAAATCTTAGTGTTGGAATTGCATGGGTGTTCCTATGGCCTTACGTCCTAAAACATTCTTGCTATGTAGGTTGCCATTTTACGGAACTCTTGCTGCGCTGCGCTGGGGCAGGTATTTGGGTGGGAGACGAGATCCCCTGTCATAGCGTGGCGAGTTTTCGTAGATTTTCGTAGATTTTCGAAGAGACTGGGTTCTCACCGCGGACACCATTCTGTGAGAGCTTACTTTCAAAGGGTTTTTTGAAGCCAAAGTCTGGTATTCTTGACTCCTTTATTTGGTGAATATCGGCACGGTTATATGGAAATAATTACTGGTATCGATGGCTTCTGTTCTCTGTTAGGTGCGTGGGGTCGGCGGCGGGGGAGAGCTGACGCTCCCAGCGCCTTCGCCGAGGGCGAGTCCAGGTGTGTCTGCAGGCGAGGTCGGGTAGAGAGAGAGAATGACCTGAGGTCGGCCCGTTTTATCTTGACCTAGAAGGGCGCCGTGAAGGGTTGCCTCTTCGTTTTTGTAGCATCTAGGCTACGTGACTTTCTCATGTCTCCACGTGGCTTGCACGTTGTCTCAGTCTGCCTCCTTCCTCTGGCTCTCTGTCTCCCTCCTCCTGCCTCTCAGTGTCCCTCCTCCCTCTGCCTCTCTGTTTCCCTCCTTCCTCTGCTTCTCTGTCTCCCTCCTCCCTCTGCCTCTCTGTCTCCCTCCTCCTTCTGCCTCTCTGTCTCCCTCCTCCCTCTGCCTCTCTGTCTCCCTCCTCCCTCTGCCTCTCTGTCTCCCTCCTCCCTCTGCCCCTCTGTCTCCCTCCTCTCTCTGCCTCTCTGTCTCCCTCCTTCCTCTGCCTCTCTGTCTCCCTCCTCCCTCTGCCTCTCTGTCTCCCTCCTCCCTCTGCCTCTCTGTCTCCCTCCTCCCTCTGCCTCTCTGTCTCCCTCCTCCCTCTGCCTCTCTGTCTCCCTCCTCCCTCTGCCTCTCTGTCTCCCTCCTCCCTCTGCCTCCCTTCTCCCTCTGCCTCTCTGTCTCCCTCCTCCCTCTGCCTCTCCCTCCTCCCTCTGCCTCTCTGTCTCCCTCCTCCCTCTGCCTCTCTGTCTCCCTTCTCCCTCTGCCTCCTTGTCTCCCTCCTCCCTCTGCCTCTCTGTCTCCCTCCTCATTCTGCATCTCTCTCTCCCTCCTCTCTCTGCCTCTTTCTAACCCTCCTCCCTTTGCCTATCCCTCTCCCTCCTTCCTCTGCCTCCCTTCTCCCTCTACCTCTGCCTCTCTGCCTACCTCCTCCCTCTGACTCTCTGCCTACCTCCTCCCTCTGCCTCTCTGCCTCCCTCCTCCTTCTGCCTCTCTGCTTCCCTCCTCCCTCTGCCTCTCTGTCTCCCTCCTCCCTCCGCCTCTCTGTCTCCCTCCTACCTCTGCCTCTCCGTCTCCCTTCTCCTTCTGCCTCTGTGTCTCCCTCCTCTCTCTGCCTCTTTCTCTCCCTCCTCCCTCTGCCTCTCTGTCTCCCTCCTCCCCCTGCGTCTCTGTCTCCCTCCTCCTTCTGCCTCTTTGTCTCCCTCCTCTTTCTGCCTCTCTGTTTCCCTCCTCCTTCTTCCATTCTGTCTCCCTCCTCCCTCTGCCTCTCTGTCTCCCTCCCCCCTCTGCCTCTCTGTCTCCCTCCTCCCTCTGCCTCTCTGTCTCCCCCCTCCCTCTGCCTCTCTGTCTCCCTCCTCCCTCTGCCTCTCAGTCTCCCTACTCCCTCCTCCCTCTGCCTCTCAGTCTCCCTACTCCCTCCTCCCTCTGCCTCTCAGTCTCCCTCATCCCTCTGCCTCTGTGTATCCCTCCTCCCTCTGCCTCCCTTCTCCCTCTACCTCTCTGTCTCCCTCCTCCCACTGTCTCTCTGTCTCCCTCCTCCCTCTGCCTCTCTGTCTCCCTCCTCCCTCTGCCTCTCTGTCTCCCTCCTCCTTCTGCCTCTCTGTCTGCCTCCTTCCTCTGGCTCTCCTTCTCCCTACTCCTTCTGCCTTTCAGTGTCCCTCCTCCCTCTGCCTCTCTGTCCCCCTCTTCCGTCTGCCTCTCTGTCTCCCTCCTCCCTAAGACTCTCTGTCTCCCTCCTCCCTCTGCCTCTCTGTCTCACTCTTTCCTCTGCCTCTCTGTCTGACTCCTTCCTCTGCCTCTCCCCCTCCCTTCTTCCTCTGCTATTCTGTCTCCCTCCTCCTTCTGCCTCTCTGTCTCCCTCCTTCCTCTGCCTCTCCCTCTCTGTCTCCCTCCTCCCTTTGCCTCTCTGTCTCCCTACTCCCTATGCCTCTCTGTCTCCCTCCTACCTCTGCTTCTCTGTCTCCCTCTCCCTCCTTCCTCTGCCTCTCCCTCTCCCTCCCTCTGCCTCTCTCCTCCCTCTTCCTCACTTCTCCTTCTGCCTCTCTGTCTCCCTCCTTCTGCCTCTCTGTCTCCCTCCCTCTGCCTCTCCCTCTCCCTCCTCCCTCTGCCTTTCTGTCTCCCTCCTCCCTCTGCCCCTCTTCCTCCCTCCTCCCTCTACCTATCTGTCTCCCTCCGCTCTTTGCTTTTCTGTCTCCCTCCCCCCTCCACCTCTCAGTCTTCCTCTTCCCTTTCCTTTACTGTTTCCCTCCCTCCTCTGACTATCTGTCTCCCTCCTACCTCTGCCTCTCTGTCTCACTCCACCCTCTGCCTCTCTGTCTCCTTCCTCCCTTTGCCTTTCAGTCTCCCTTCTTCCTCTGCTTTTCTCCTCCCTTTGCCTCTCTGTCTCCTTCCTCCTTTTGCTTTTCTGTCTCCCTCCTCCCTCTGCCTCTCTTTCTCCCTCCTCCTTCTGCCTCTATATCTCCCTCTTCCCTTTGCTTTTCTGTCTCCTCCTTCTGCCTCTTTGTTTCCCCTCCTCCCTCTGCCTCTCTGTCTCCCTCCTCCCTCTGCTTCTCTGTCTCCCTCCTCCTTCTGCCTCTCTTTCTCCCTATTCCTTTTGCTTTTCTGTCTCCTCCTTCTGCCTCTCTGTTTCCCTCCTCCCTCTGCCTCTCTGCCTACCTCCTCCCTCTGCCTCTCTGCCTCTCTCCTCCTTCTGCCTCTCTGTTTCACTCCTCCCTCCACCTCTCTGTCTCCCGCCTTCCTCTGCCTCTCTGTCTCCCTCCTCCTTCTGCCTCTGTGCCTCTTTCTCTCCCTCCTCCCTCTGCCTCTCTGTCTCCCTCCTCCTTCTGCCCTTCTGTCTCCCTATGCATGTATTTATGTGTATATATATATTTTTTTTTTTCCAATGCTTATTTACTACTTACTGTTGATTTCATATGTATTTTCATTTTTAGAATCCTATTTAGAAATTCTTTAATGGCGCCTTAAGTAATATGAGGAGTGCACATGAGAGAGAATTAAAAGAAATTAACAACAAAATGGCCGACATCATTACCAGCCTTGAGTTTACTCAAAATGAACTCACTGACATGAAGCAAAGATTTTCTGATGTCTCAAATAAAAATGCGTCACTGCAATCAGATTTATCTTCTATGTCAAGAAGTTTAAATCTACTTAAACAAGAAAACTCTAAGATGACCGACCGTGCAGACTACATCGAGGACCAGAGCCGACGTAACAACTTGCGAATCACTGGCATTTCGGAAACACCAAATGAGACTTGGGAACAATCCCAAAGGAAGGTGACACAGCTCCTACGAGATCGCTTCAACATCTCGCCCGACCTCGAACGAGCGCACCGAGTTGGCAAACAGAATTACCACAAACCACGAGATATTGTAGTCAAGTTCTCGCGATACCAAGATCGTGAAGCTGTATTCCAGCAACGGCGTAACTTAACCGGCACCAATATCTACGTAAACGAGGACTTGTGCTCAGGAACGATGGAAATAAGATGCCAGCAATTAGACGCCATAAAGGAAGCACGTAAGCAAGGAAAACGTGCATTCTTCAACTACAGGACTCTGGTAGTGAAAGAACCGACCCCTCCTGGACGACCACTGAAGCGACATCCGCAAAATGCTCAGCCCACCCAGAGAGCCACCACCACTTCACCTCGGGACGAACCTACTACTCCACCACCGAGATGATATCCCGAAGTAAATTCTTTCGGCGAACTTCCAGTGATGTCCCCAATCCCCAGAACATACTCGCAGCGCCAGGCCCCTTGATCTCGCAAGTATCTCCTGACACTAAGAGTTCTGCTGACGGACATTCATCAGCCTGCCCTTCAAACCCCGACGTACAAGGAACGCGCCCAAGGAAGTCTCCCTCCTATTACCAGGCATGTTGAAGTTCTCATGAATTATTTGTTTTCTTACAATAGATAAAGATCGTCTGAATTATGTTCTACCACAATGTTTTTCCATTTTCTAATGTAAATGACGATGAGTTATATAATGCCATCTTCAATACAACCTCTCTTAACTCTACCATTCCTTTCAATGTACTTGATAACATGAACTTTGAAAACTATAATGTAAACAAAGGCAGTCATGATGACTCAGTATCTCATAATGATTTTCTAAGTGTACTTAACTTTCAGAATTGTAAATATGTTTTTCCTGAATCTCTCAATCACGAGTCAAACCAACAGCCTTTGTATTCAGTTCTAGCCTATATCCATATTCTACTAGAACATTTTTATGTATTTCTGACGGAAAGCATTGCACCATTAAAATTTAATTTAGACGCTATCTGCTTATGCGAAACGAAACTAACTGATGATATCCAACATCTTTATAATATCCCAAATTACACTAAGTATACCAATAATGTAACACGCATAAGTGGAGGCACTGCCATATTTGCCAAAAACTCATGTCACTCCTTTGCAAGAGATGATTAACATTAAAAGAACCAACGATAGAATCGCTGTTTGTTGAAATTCATCAAAATACAAACAAAGTGATTATTGGTATAATATATTTCCGACCAAAGACCTCATTTACCACATTTATAGAGAAATTATATAATATATTAGGAATTATTAGCAGAGAAAACAAAAGGTGTTATATTACCGGTGATTTTAATATAAATCTTTTAACTAGACAAAACCCTAATGTAAGAAAACTTGAGAATCTATTTCATGAAAACATGTTTTACAATTGTATAACAAAGCCGACCCGAGTGCATCGTGCATCAGCTACATTGATAGATCACATTTGGACAAATGACATCAAATTTAATTGAGTCCTCCATTATATATTCATACATATCAGATCATTCCCCTGTGTAAATCAACAAGTATAAAGGTTGAAATTCAATATCATGATTACTCTGATATGAATATAGAATTATTTTTAAATCACTTAAGCTCAGTCAACTGGGATCTTGTTCATGTCGGGAATAATGCTAATGTGAAGTATGAAAATTTCATCACAATATTCATAGCATCTTTTAACAAATTTTTCCCCACGAAAACTAAAATGGTTAAGACCAAATCCATTAATAAGCCCTATATCACTCCTGACATCAAAGTTTTAATTAAAGAAAACACTAACTGCAGAGAAAATTTTTTAAATATCCTTTCACTTATGGAGATGCATTCAGGAATATCCGCAACCAAGTCTCTCATGCCATCAAGGTGGCAAAATCCGTCTATTATAAACAAAAACTTAACCAGTACTCGAGCAACTCTAAAAAAAAACAAAAAAACTTGGGATATCATCAGATCTATCTTGAATAGAAATATCCAGGAAAACAATATAAACAACTTTAATTTAAACAATAGGTTAACCAATGACGCTGCAGAAATTTCAAAAGCGTTCAATAATCAGTTTGATAATGCAACAAAACGACTTGCTAATAATCCAACTGCTGATGATAATGCCTTTAAACGTTTCTTACAAGGTCACCAAAGAAACAACATGACAATGGCGCCAATCTCTGAATCAGAATTTATCAATGCTATTAAATCAATGAAAGAATACTCACCAGGACCTGATGGCATACCGATGATGCTAATAAAAAAAAGTATCTCATGCAATTGCTCCTGTAATGGTTGACATTTTCAATGCCTCATTTCGAGAAGGAATTTTCCCCGACAAAATGAAAATGGCTAAAGTCATTTCAATTTTCCAATCAGGTGACAAAAGCAAGATTTCTAATTATCGACCTATTTCCCTCCTTGGATTCAGGAAAATTCTAGAGAAACTTGCTTTTACAAGATTAAACAGTTTTTGCGGTGACAATAACATCATACATGACTCCCAGTTTGGCTTCTCGCAGGGAAAGTCCACAGAAACAGCACTTGTTAAACGGTTCTTTGCTCTTAATTAATTGAGACGACTATGTGAGGCATGGGTTGTAACAATTTTAGCAGGAATGGAGATAAACACCAATAATTAATCTTTGATTTATTAATGTCTTTGCACGGTCACTGAACTAGGCCTGAGATCTGTCTCCCCAAGCGGTTGCCGCAGACTCAGCTTCCGATGTCTCGGGTGGTTGCGGGGCGATCTCACTCCACTTGGAAGCCGTGACTCGTGACACCGGCATGAAGGCAGGAGCGTCAAGAGTGAGGAATGCTTTGCTGCTCCAACGTCACCTCGGTTACGTCACAAACACTCGCTCAGAATAAAAAAAATAAATATCAAAATACTAATATATTCATTAGTATTAACCATTAATATTTTTTTCTTCTCATCGACCTCCAACTATTCCGTTTATATTTGTATATATAGGAAAATGAAAATTTACTCAAACTATCTATGCACTTGTTTGTTTCGTAGCCCAGCCATACGCGTAGTTGCGTATAATTCCCTCATTTCATTCACTTTCGTTTTGTTTCAAAGTTTATCATACGTTAATAGTTAACTAAAATAATGAAAAGTCTTCTCTTATTACTTTATATTGGAATATTTTTACAGCACTCATTTCCTTCACTGAGCGCATCCTAAGGGCTTTTGATGACAATCAGTATTCCATTGCAGTTTTTTTTTTTTTTAGATTTCAGCAAAGCATTCGACCACAACATCCTCCTGGATAAATTAGACACTTATGGGATTAGATGAATAGCAAATAAATGGTTTAAAACATACCATAGCAATAAATCACAATTTGTCTATTATAATAAACATAAATCTCACACACTCACAGTCAAACATGGTGTACCACAAGGGTCAATTTTAGGCCCTTATCTTTTTCTACTTTTCATAAATGATTTTATCAATTGTAGTAACACTCTAAAATTCACACTATTTGCGGATGATAGCAACCTGATAATAAGTGGACCAAATATTCATGATCTAATTAGCAGTGTCAATGAAGAACTTAAACAAGTCAATAAATGGATTTTAAGCAACAAACTGACTCTCAACCTCGATAAAACTCACTACATCATATTTCATAGGAACAAAAACATCCCTGATAATATTCCGTCACTCAATATAAATAACAAAATTGTTAAGCAAGAAACAAAGACAAAATTTCTCGGTGTCATAATTGATTATAGATTATTATGGTATGATCATATTTACGAACTCCAAAACAAATTAAGTAAACATTGTGGAATGATTTACCATGTTCGCAATACCTCCACAACTCACGCATTAAAACAAATATTATTCCTTAACATTTCCCCAGCTAATATACTGCCACGTAGTCTGGGGAGCTGTTCCAGCCAATCGCACGAAGTCCCTAGTCATTACCCAGAAAAAAATAATTCGAAATATAGCATTCCTAAGAAAGTATGACCACACAAATGATACATGTTTCAACCAAAAATTGCTTAAGTTTAAAGAAATCAACTACTACTGTTCTGCAATATTTGCTTTTAAATCCGTCAAGTTCTTGCAAAATGATATGTTCACTCATAGATCGAACTCTCGATATGAATTGAGAAACGATACTCTACTAAAATATCCATTAGGCAGATCTGATAAGTCCAAAACTTTCATTTATCATCATGGTGTTTAGGTACGGAACAGCCTCCCAGACCATATTAGACCATATCATGTTGTAATTTTACCGGTGTCAATATGTGTATAATAACTAATTTCAATCGAATTATTTATTATGTATATTTAACTAAACCATATCAAATATACCTGTGTATAAGGTAGTTTGTGTCATATCAAATATATGTGTATAAAATGTAATATTTTGTCATGTTAATTACATTCATGTGTGTAAT
>BOPN01005335.1:25000-27500 GCA_017312705.2 Penaeus japonicus
ACACTTAATTTGAATTCTATTTCAATCCAAAATAATCAGAGTATTTCCAATCAAGGGTAAGAGATTATTATTTTTTTTTTTTTTTTTAACTTCATTTACTCCGTGAAATGATTGATTGATTTTTTTTTTATTATATACTTTTTTTTTCTTTTTTTTTTAATCGATAGATGTTATTTTTGTTTTTATTTCATCTTTTCAGTGCTGCTCTTGTGAACTTTTCTCTTTTTGATGAACAATAGAATTTCCCACGGCTTTGAAGAACGTTTTTCTTGCTCATCAAGTCGTCACTTACATAGAAAAAAATAGCAGTTATTAGCATGACTTTTTTGGCTCTTTGACTTGCTTGTTTCTGTCTCTGTGTCTCTATGTCTTTGTCTTTCATTTTTTCTCTCTCTCTTTCTCTCTCTCTCTCATTTTTTCTCTCTCCCTCTCCCTCTCTTTCTCTCTCTCTCTCTCTCTCTCTCTCTCTCTCTCTCTCTCTCTCTCTCTCTCTCTCTCTCTCTCTCTCTCTCTCTCTCTCACTCTCTCTCTCTCCCTCTCTCTCTCTCTCTCTCTCTCTCTCTCTCTCTCTCTCTCTCTCCTCTCTCTCTCTCTCTCTCTCTCTCTCTCTCTCTCTCTCTCTCTCTCTCTCTCTCTCTCTCTCTCTCTCTCTCTCTCTCTCTCTCTCTCTCTCTCTCTCTCTCTCTCTCTCTCTCTCTCTCTCTCTCTTTTCATTTGTTTCCTTTCTTTAAATCACCATTATCCATATTGATATCATAATTAAATCAATGTGTCTGTTTTCGTTAGGATGCTTTATGTGTGTGTGTGTGTGTGTGTGTGTGTGTGTGTGTGTGTGTGTGTGTGTGTGTGTGTGTGTGTGTGTGTGTGTGTTTCCCTTTAAGTTTCTTTCTCTTTCTGTGTCTCTCTCCCTCTGAGTCTCTCCACCCTACCCCCCGCCTCTCTTTCTCTCGCTCTCTCTCTCTCTCTCTCTCTCTCTCTCTCTCTCTCTCTCTCTCTCTCTCTCTCTCTCTCTCTCTCTCTCTCTCTCTCTCTCTCTCTCTCTCTCTCTCTCTCTCTCTCTCTCTCTCTCTCTCTCTCTCTCTCTCTCTCTCTCTCTCTCTCTCTCTCTCTCTCTCTCTCTCTCTCCGTCTTTCCACTACCTTGTACCATTTGAATCTTCAAGTGAGACTATTTTTAGTAACACCTTGCTATTGGAAATGCACAATCCGGAAAAGGTTGGAGAGCTTCACTACTGAGTCAACTTAAAAGCAAAACAAAGCAAAAAAGAATATGAACAAAGGAAGTGTAGAATGCTTTTGAAACGGATTTTTGACAATGTTTTATCTTTATGTTTTATCATTATTATTATTATCATCATCCTTATAATTACTATCATTATAATTCCTATTATCATCTTCCTTATTCTCATTATCACTATTATTATCATTCTCATTATCATATTCATCCTTATCATCACTAAGCATTAATCCTTATCATTATTGACTTTACATGAATTAAAAAAAAAGGAAATAAAAAGATGAAACTCCTATACTCGCATAAACTATTCTACAGGTAAGTCCAGGTGCATAAATTATTCTCTTTGCTCTTATATATCGCATCCGAAAAAAAAAAAAATGTTTATAAGCTTTGACGATAACAGGAACATATTGGTGTACCCAAAATTTCAGAAATTATTATGATTTTAAATGTTAACCCTAAACCGTCTGCATTGTTTACAATTGCAGTGTATTGACTTTTTGGACTAAATGGTCCAAATTAAATGGTTATGTAAATAAATTAAATGGTTATGTAAATAGATTAAATGGTTATGTAAATAAATTTAATGGTTATGTAAATAAATTTAATGGTTATGTAAATAAATTAAATGGTTATGTAAATAGATTAAGATACTGTAGATTGATTGGTAGATAAATCGACAGATAGATAGATAAAGCGAGAGATCATTAGATAAATCAACAGATGCATGCATCAATAGATAGATAAATAACTAGATAAACCGATACATAGGTAGATAACTACATAGATAGATAACTAAATAAATAGATAGATAATTAGATTAGTCGATTGGAAGATAGACAAATAAAAATTACTAATACAGAGCTATAAAATACCAGCAGAAAATTATCGTCGATGCGCCAAGACTTGAGACCTTTCCAGAAAAATCAAAGGCGAAGTTCAAAAGCAATATCTGTGCTTTCAAAGGGGAGTCGTCCCCAGGTCTTCATAAAAGACCTATAATGACCGGGAAAGAGGGTGAGGCGCGTTTTTTTTTTTTTTTTTTTTTTTTTTTTTTGAGGTGCTAGATAAGATTCTCTTGATTTATTCCCTTTTGCTTGGGCGATTAATAAATCCATCGTTATTGCATTATTGGGATTTTCGTACGAGAGTGGTGTTGCAGGTTGTGTGATTGAAATTATTGTTGTTGCTGTTGTTGCTGTTATTGCTATTTTTTATTATCTTGAGAATGTGATAATTATTGTTTTATGTCGTAGTATTATCG
>BOPN01005335.1:35000-37500 GCA_017312705.2 Penaeus japonicus
TCTCTTATATATTAAACATGCACACACTGGATTACAACAATCTACATCCTCCTTCGAAACCCCTTAATCAAACCCCGCCCCAAGGCTTAACCGCGGGCTCGTGCACTTAGGATTCGCGGGGTGTATATAAGCTCGATCAATCCGCCTCAGGCACCATTGTCCTACAGGCATCCAAGCACAATGAAGCTGGTAAGTACAGGAGCCGGATCTTGCCTTTGTATGCGGGAAGGGTTGGTACAGGACTAGGTTCAATAGAAATAATTCACTCTGTATTTGAGCTTTCGGCAAAAGTTATATTTGCAGATGATTTTTATGTATTTTACAGATTTCTTGCTTGAATTAAGTTGATTGATATTGCATTTATATTTGTAATAGTGATTCCTTGAAACTATTTTTCATATCGCATTAAGGAATTTCATGATACGTTCCGAAACCTCTGATAACGTTCTGTGGAACAGTGATATAGAATATAGTTATCTTTCCTCTTAAACAAATCTGTATCATTAGGCCGGCGACGATAAGAGCCGCATCTGTAAAATAAAGCTAATCCATAACTCCCACTGGGATGCCTCAGAAAATCTAACCTTTTCTTAATTTTTCTGAGCTGAGTTATTGTGCTTTGCAGACCCTCCTTATCTGCCTGGCTGGTGTCGCGGCCGCCTCAGCGCTGCCACAGTTCCAAGACCGCCACCCCGAGTACACCGCCGAGACCCTGGTGGACGAGCGCGAAGACCGCGGCGACGGACACTTCAGGTACCTTTTCCGCACCAGCAACGGCATCAACACCGAGAAGGTCGGCACTCCAGGCTCCAAGGGGCAGAGCAACATGCAGGGAAGCTTTAGGTAAATATTTAGGGTAAAATTAGCAAGTGGCATTCGCAAAGCGAGTTTGTAGATTGATATATGAATCTATGTGAAAAAGTGAAGATATTACTACATATAGCCTGATGCTAAGTCGATATCACCTATAGATGTCTCATGAAACAGTCTTTATTCATTTTTGATTTATCAACCTACAGCTACCCCATGCCTGAAGGAGGAGTCGCTGAGTTCAGCTACATCGCCGACGAGAACGGCTACCAGCCTTCCTCCGACCTGCTGCCTCCTACTCCTCCGCACGTCTTCAGACTCCTTGAGATCGCTGCTCAGCAAAGGGCTGCAGGGATTACATTCGACTAAGGACTCGATACTGCTACTCGATAAGTGTATACTAACACACGATTTAGCATTTACAAATGTACATAATTTTTGCACCACACTCACGGTCACGAAATTGTCATCGTGTACGTAAATAAATGAGAGAGATGCAAAATACCCGTTTATTTTCTCACTTTTTAGGGATATTATGGACGTAAGTCGGAGCGCAAGCTAACAATGTGAACCATTGCCCTTTCGCCTTCTCCTCCCTCCCCCGAAGTCTACTCATCACAGCGCCACTGATCTGCCCCGACCCCAACCTCTACTGCTTGACTTTCCTCTTTTCCTTTGTGTATGTACATTCTCTTCATTAGATATGTGGCCCAACGGTACTTCCTTTACATACAATACTTACATACAATACTTTACATTTGCTTTCCATGTAGTAGTGTTGGTTTGACTCTTCCAGTGACCTCTGCCCCTATAAGTGCAAACAATGTGTACGATGCGCACGCATGCAAACACCCTGTGTGTGCGGGTGTGGTTCTATGGGTATGCATGCAATTGTGTATCCGTGCATGTGTAATGTATTTTTATATTCAGATTCAGAACATCTACCATTTTATGAAAATAATATCTGAACATTTGACAATCACTTATAAAACAGATTCAAGATATATTTGTATGTTTTTTAAAGTTTCTTTTTTGCATTTCTTCTTTCTCTTGGACATGAGTTCGTGCGGATTTTCACGTTTCTCCTAAAGCATTGAGCAATGTCTCTGACTTGCATATCGTCATGATTATCTTCCTGCGGCCTTGGATTTGTTCCTTGATTAATGACTTCCTCCGCCGCCTCACGATGGGCTGCGGTTGAAGCCCCGTGACACCAATTGAGTCCCTGGGGTCTTTCCTTCGCCGTCCTCGCCTGATTAGGCTTGTCTCAGCTGCCTTGCAAATTGATAAAAGACGCCAACGTAAATTCGCTGTGTGTGTGCGTGTGTGTGTGTGTGTGTGTGTGTGTGTGTGTGTGTGTTCATATATGTATATATAAATAGAAATATGTATATATATATATATATATATATATATATATATATATATATATATATATATATATATACAAACGAACACACACACACAAACACATACACGCACACACATACACAAAAACCCAACTTTGGAAAAACGAGGCCACGTAATTTAGGGTCGTGCGTAGTCATGCCACCCAACATCAGGTCCCTTAATGGTCCTAAAAGCTAACACTGAAATCACGACGCTTCTTATTGGAGGCCCCAGAAAGGGCTTCCTTTTATGCATCGCTAAATAGACCCAGGTAGGCGAGGTCAAAGAGAAACATGGAAGG
>BOPN01005335.1:97500-100234 GCA_017312705.2 Penaeus japonicus
GTTAGAGTTTGTTAGAGTAGTTAGAGGTTGTTCGTAAGGTAAAACTTTCGCTCTCTAAAGCCGGAAATTTCTTGTTCTCCCTTGACATTGGCTGTGACGCAGCACTACCTTCGAAGCGGACCACGCAAGTTTTTCGACTTTTCCTCCATCTTTGTTTTGCCGGTGGATGCAGAGGTGGAATTCGAATGGGGGAACCAGTGAAATAGGCCATGGTGCATCTATGGATTTCATAAGCTCTGAAATAGGCCATGGTACACCTACGGATTCCATAAGCTGTTAAATAGGCTATTGTGCACCTACGGATTCCATAAGCTGTTAAATAGGCTATTGTGCACCTATGGATTCCATAAGCTGTTAAATAGGCTATTGTGCACCTACGGATTCCATAAGCTGTTAAATAGGCCATGGTACACCTACGGATTCCATAAGCTGTTAAATAGGCTATTGTGCACCTACGGATTCCATAAGCTGTTAAATAGGGCAAGATGCACCTACTGATTCGATATATGCCAACTGTTCATCGAATCGTAACTTCCTTCACTCTTCCAAAGGAACGCTGAGAGATTAGCATTCTTGACCTTTTTTCCAGATTATAAGTCTTGTAAAGTTATTTGATTTTCATATTCTTAGTATTATCCTTATTCACATCCTCCTCTTCCCTCTGCTTATTATTATTTTTTTTCTTTGATTTGATCTAATTTAAAAAGGATTTGAATGATAAGGCCAATTACAGTGTTAACAAAGTCCTGTCAGCAACAATGAAAATTTTATTGATAACGCTAGAAATGACAAAATTATGATGATAACTAGTTAAAGATAAGATAGTGATAATCATAATTCGCAATTCATAATTAACATTATTGTTAATAATCTCTTTACTGTTAGGTTATGATTATGATTTTGATTATGTTATTGTTATCAGTACTATTCCTATTCTTATGTCTTTATCATCATTAGTTGGAGTAGTAGTAGAAGTAGCAATACTAGTAATAGCATCTTCCTCATTCTCATTCTCATCCTCATCCTTATCCTCATCCTCATCATCACCATCATCATCACAATTTGAAATAATTATCATTAGTATCATAACCTCGTCATCATCACTATCACAGTTATTCTATAAATTTCCTATTAATGATAATAACCGTTGATCACGATAGCCTGTAATTCTACTAAAGCTAAAGTTACAGTATTTATTTTACATCGAATTCTAACCCAACATTGCATACTTGCAGCTCCTGGCCTCTGAATACAAAAAGCTTTAAACGTCTTCCAAAGTTATGTAAGATTCCGGTCCTTCCTTGGCTACAAGCGGTAAGTACAAGACCACCCCGATCATTGAAGATTCCTCAAGAGATAGCAATGGCTATTTACACACTTGTCGTACTCGCACACAGGACTAGCACACAGCATCCTTGAAAGTCGTCACTGTACAAACACCATTTAGTCTCACTCGTATCGCCTTTATGGACACTGGGCCATGCGTCATCGTCTGGTCGCTTCTTCTTTTGCATAGGGAGTTGGTGGTGGGGGGAGTGCACCTAGAAGACACTCATATTTTTTTTTTTTTTTTTTTTCCGTTCAGATTCATATTGTTATTATTATCATTAGTAGTAGTAGTATTGTTATTTTTATCATCATTAATATTGTTATTATTCTCATTTTATTATCATCATTATCATTATTACCATTATTATCCTCATTTTTATAATTCTGTTGTTATGATTCTTATCATTACTATGATTATCATCATTATTATCATCATCATCATCATTGTTATTATTCGAATTGTTATAATCCATATTATCATCATGATTATTGATCATAATTCTCATTATAATCATTATCATCATTATTATTAGCATCATGATAAAACAGGGTGTGTGTGTATGCGTAGAATTCTACAAAGACGATCTATGTAAAGATTTAAATAAAAAAAGAGCAAGGTAACCAAAACACGTTGCGACCTTTATCATCTCCGAATCCTGGGAAATACCGCACTGTGACAGCAGTTTGTGTTTTATATGGACTTACTCGCTTCAAGGAGACAGCAGCCATTCATAATGACATTCCTGCGAAATTAGAAATATAAATAACACCAACAAAGAAAGAAAGAAAAACGGCCCCTACTATTCTGACGTCTATTCTCCGTCAAGAATATAAATTGATTGTGAATTAATACAAATGCTTTTACGAAATTAACATAAGCAGTGTGTACATTAAACTAATCGGTACATATTCACAAAAATATTCTTACAGCCTTAAGAAAGATGTTCCCTCAAGATGCAGCCGAGAAGATCAGATAATGATGTCAAGTAAAAAAGCTAATATCAATACGACGTCACGAACCGCCTCCCAACTTCAGAGCGTCATGCAAAAACTCACTCTTTTTTCCTGTGTACTCTCGTCTCTCTCTCTCTCTCTCTCTCTCTCTCTCTCTCTCTCTCTCTCTCTCTCTCTCTCTCTCTCTCTCTCTCTCTCTCTCTCTCTCTCCCCCCCCATCCCTTTCTCATACTTTTTTTTATTCATATTTCCCTTTCTATTTCCTTCGACTCTCTTCTCCCCCTTCCCCTTCTCCCATCTCTCTCTCTATCGCCCTATCTCCCTATCCCCTGCATTATCTTCTATGCTACCTTCCCTTTCTTTACCTTCTCCCTACTTCTCTTCCCTCCCCTTCCTCCTCCTGAACCCCTTTCTAACCTCACACCTATTTTCCCTCCCTCGTTACCCTCCT
>BOPN01005336.1:42500-47500 GCA_017312705.2 Penaeus japonicus
TACTGTTGGGGTAGGGGGGGGCGGGGATCACGGATTTTATCCACTATATACGAGTATATATAGAGGGTGCAAGGAATCCACCGATACTACGTCCGTGGTATTTAGTAATGCGGCATTATTCGGAAATAATATCCAGAGGTTCCTAATTCTTGTTACTACATTATTTTGTCTATCTCTTTATCTTTCTATCTATCTATCTACCGATCTTTTACTTTTAAAAAGTCCATCTATCATTTCGGGAATAAACAAGATTTATAACTATGGGAAAGAATGTTTTCAAGTTTGATATATGTTGTTGTTCTGCTATTTTTTTGGCAAAGCCTTAGAGAATATAGTCACTGTTTAGACGCGGAACAGCTTGGTTGTGGTCGTGTGATCATCTTTATCAAAAGCCTTCATCTTTCCACTGTAAGACTTAAGCCTCTCCAGATCTTGCGCTCTCTGTTAGCGAGTCCCTATTGCATCACGCTGTCTAGTCGTTGGCTCTGACCTTGACCTCCTTGTGTTAGAGTGAGTCTCAATGTATCACCATTCCTTCTATGAATATGTCGGTTTGTCTCCGGAAACTATAACGAACCTATTGCGATTTCTTCTAATGAATATACTAATGTATATCTTCCACGCCCCCCTCTCTCTCTCTCTCTCTCTATCTATCTATCTATCTATCTATCTATCTATTTATCTATCTATCTATCATCTATCTATATCTTATGTATATATATATATATATATATATATATATATATATATATATATATATATATGTATGTATGTATGTATGTATGTATGTATGTGTATATATGTATATATATATATATATATATATATATATATATATATATATATATGTATATATATATATATTTACATATATACACAGATGCATGTGTGTGTGGGTGTATATATGTATATATATATATATATATATATATATATATATATATATATATATATATATATATATGTGTGTGTGTGTGTGTGTGTGTGTGTGTGTGTGTGTGTGTGTGTGTGTGTGTGTATGTGTGTTTGAATAAACAAAGAGCTAGAAACAGAGATAAAGACATACAGAAACTCGCGAGAATAAAACTCCAGAGAGAATCCAACTCTGCACATCATCGGCCTATGATTAGTCAGAAATGAACTCTAAACCAACTCCCAAACTGTTGGGCTAAGATTATTCGGAAATTACACGATTATGTAATGTCACACTAGAAGTTGATATAGGAAAATTACATGATTTGATGATGGAAGAATCTGTCGGGAAAAAGGAAGTCCCCCTACAAATTTCCGTTTTCTACGAACACCATAAAGCATTTATTTTCTCTGAAGGCTGACGTACGGAGAAACTATCTTATATGGATATAACTTACGGGTATATGCAGCTTTTAAAAAATATGATTAATATATTGGGTACTGTAATGATTCGGTTAACTATATTTACCTACAAATATCTACAAATGCCTTGTTCAAATCAGATTCATTTGTCAATTATCATTACTGATATAAAGAGTATTAATACTAATCATGATAATATCAATGATGATAATAAATATCATTAGCAAAGTGGCAATGACAACAATGAAAATAATACCCATTATCATGATGATAATAATGACGATGATGACGACAATAATAGAGATGATAACAATGCTAAGGATTCAGAATCATTTCTAAGAGGCGAATAGAGCTTATACAACTTATATATCGCATATGAATATTCCTAGACTAAAAAATATTATAGCCTATTGCAGTGATATTGATCAACCGATTAAAACGAAATCTAAAGCCAGGAATAAGATCAATAAAAGAAAATCCTCGCCAAGAGCTGGTCCTCCACTGCATGGAATTGTTCCTTCCTCGCCAGCTGACCCTCGAACCCCTTGGGTCTACTGGAGGTAAAAAGTCAAAATAAAAAGGGAACAAGCTGTGATGTCCGCCAATAGAAAACATAACTGGAAAAGCGTCTGTAGCTTGTGTGATGATAATGATACGATTATAATGATAATGATAGTGCTGATGATGGTATTAATAATGATGAACAATAATAATTATATAGGTCATAATGATAATAATAGTAATGGTGATGATGATGATGATGATAATAATAACAATAATGATAAGGACAATAATGATGATACTAACAATAACAATGATAATGATACTGATGATAATAATAACAATAATAATAATGATAATAACAATAATAATAATAATAATGATAACAATATTAGCAATAATAACAATAATGATAAAAGTAATGATCATGGTCATTACAATAGTAATAATGATAATAGAAATTATGATAATGATGATGACAATAATGATAATGATAAAAATTATGTGTTGTGTGTGTGTGTGTGTGTGTGTTTGTGTGCGTGAGTGTGTATGTATATGTATATACTGTATATATGTATGGGTGTATATGTATATATATGTATGTGGGTGCATATGTATACATATTCCAATGTGGCTAAAGAGAATTTTATATATATATATATATATATATATATATATATATGTATGTATGTATATATATATATATATATATATATATATATATATACATATATATGTATATATATATATATTTATATATATATATATATATATGAAAGGTATGAATGAGACTGAATATTTAAACACGCAAGAGATGTATTTGACGCGTTTCGACGGAAGTCTTTCTCAAAAATACATAACAAGTGAAAACACACAACGGATATATATATCAAATGAGAGCTGAAGGTTCACCTGACTTTCCTGACCTGTGAGTAGTTATCCTTATAATTTATGCTGTCGCGACATTGGATAGTTTAAATCTTCTCGACGCGGTGTTCATGTTTTCTTTTGTCGCGATGTATGCAGCTTCCATAATTTTGAGTCTTTGTTTTTGCAATCCTTTGCTGACGATTTTTGGTTCCTTCCAATCTGGTAGATTTCCCGCCTCATCTACGTGTGCCACCATGGCGTTGGAAGTCCTGTGGTGACGGATGTCTGCTTGATGCTCGCTCATCCTCGTGTCGAAACCACGTCCTGTTTCGCCGTAATACGTTTTTTTTTTTTTTTTGCATGTACTGCAGGGAATACTGTAAACGGCACTGTCGGGGTTGCTTGTAAGCGGTTTCTTGTGTCTTGCCAAATCTCCTATCTTCACGCCGGACGTGTTTGCTATGTTCACGGTGGTACCTAAGTACCTGCTGATAGTCTCGAAGATATAACACTGAGGGAGTACCAAGAAACCTGAGGGTGCTGCACGATCGTTATGATGTTCTCCGCTTTCTTTTTTAGATTTAGCAAGAAACCTCTGGGGTATTGGTGTTTTACAAAGGAGTCTATTATGCATTTAACTTCATCCTCTAAGAATTCAGGGCTGCAAATCCTTAATGCCCTTAGGAAGAAACCTATGACTACCCCTGACTTTGTTTTATTGCTGTGGGCGGAGTAGTAATGGATATGATCATCATTAATAGTCGGCTTTCTGTATACAGAGAAACGCAGGCCGCCGTCATCTCGATGAATCAGAGTGTCTAGGAAGGGTAGCCTCTGACATTCTTCTTCCTCTACGGTAAATTGAATTTTATCATGGACGGGGTTCAGCAGCATCAGCGTTTGACGTAAGCACGTCCTCCTGGGGACGACGACAAGGACATCATCTACGTAGCGTAGCCATGTCGAGTGCCTGCCAATTATGTCTCTGTAGTGGTCTTTTCCCAGAGTTTCCATGAAAAGGTTGGCAAGAACCGCGCTTAATGGGGAACCCATAGCTAGACCACTGGTTTGTCGATATTCCTCTCCTGCAAATTCAAAGGACCCGAAATTCACGCACAGCTTCTCGAGTCGAATAGTCACGCTTGGGTAGAGGAAGTGAATGAATCCTTTTTCCAAGTCACTGTCCGTCAAACGGTTGCTCGAGATTACGTAGTCAGTTAAATCCCTGCTGTCCTGCCAGGTGCTGAATTTAAGACCGAAAGATAATGCTTCCTTTTCGGTCTTCAGAATCTTGGATATAAGAACAAAAAGTTGGCGAGTTTCGATGTCAAGGCCCTATTCACCAATGTTCCCACGGATGGTGCGAGTTAAGTAGCAGAAAGAGTCGTCAACACCATGGATGATGATTCACAATATCTGTTTAATTAATGTTCCAATTATCTGATTTTTCTACAGGTTTCAAATTCTCATTGAACCAAGACTTGGAGTCATGCAACATGGTTGACATTTAAGCTGCTTCAGGCATTATCTTTGCATAAAATACGATGTCTACATTCTTTTAACAAAATGACATAAATTTCATGTGACATATTGACATGGGCGTGGTTAGCGATGGTCCGCCGCCCGTGAACAGAATCCCTAGAAACACCTCTCACGCTAACACGCGCCGCTACGCGGAACGGATCGCAGCCTCCAACGGCACATGGAGTGCTAGAATGCCTGGTTTCATGCTGACATAAGTATGGTATTATTCCCGTAGATATTCAAAGGTATAAGTTTGTGTTTCACATTGCATTGCTTTGCCGACAGGAGATCAATTTCTGAAATGAAGCTATTGGAGAAAAAATAAAATAAAAACATCTGAGTCACAATTCAGATCGTATCTAACTGGTATCATTTGCAAAAAATATATAAACAATGATCAGTAAGTCGGTAACCTTTGCCTGATACACACGGCATTCCCCGATAAGGTTTCTAAGTATCTGCAAATTTTGTAAATCTGTCAACATTCGCGTACAATCGACTCGTACAGTTCCCCAACTCCCTGATGACGCCATGTTACCAGCACCATGTCTCAGTTTTGCCGAGTCACTTATGATGTTTGTGCCACGGTAATTTTCAGTAAGTAGTTGTGCCCCACTATGGTATCATGAATGTGCGGATCAACTGCCAAATAAGCAAGATAAAACCAGGGATAGAGATTGCAAAATACAGCCTATTGGACTGACAAAATCGTCATGGTTTATGGACTTGTTCCGTTGGGCTTTGTTTTACTTGAAATCATTCATATCTTC
>BOPN01005336.1:72500-82500 GCA_017312705.2 Penaeus japonicus
CAGAGCAAGGCAGCTTCACGCAACATACCTTGACTTTTCCCACTCTTTCTAAATCTAGAGCCATTTTTGTGTTTTAATTTTTGTGTGTTTTACTGTATTTAGAGAATTATATATGTTATATCACAGAGTCTGTCAATGCTGCAGTTGACTAAGATTGTAGTTTAGGGTCCATATCGTTATTTTCTTTATACTCTGTGGGATAGAAGTATTGCTGTTTTATTTTTTGGTATTGATGTACTGTCATGAACGAACATGAAACATATTACCATCAACAACAAAGATAACATGAAGAGAAAGGGAAGAGGAAGGAAACTTGTGCTTATGACTGTGAGTATCACAGTAGAAGGCTTCACTACTGGCACAGGGACACATTGCAAACATTGGACATGGTTTGAGTCACTTTCCTCTTCTCATTCTGCCTGCACATCCTGCATCTGAGGTACTTTAAAGCAATAGATTGGCAATTTGCTATGTGCTATCATTCTATAAAGATAGTGCTTGCTAGAGACTGTAGATAGGTGCCATTCAAGGCTCTCTCCTCCTGGTGCTAGAAGAAAGTGGTGCCGTCTAGGTTTTAGATGTTTGGTGAAACCCATTTTGCTTAATATTATGGCAATTATAGTAATTATGACTGCAATTGTCATCATCACTCATTCTTTACTCATAGCAAAATAAATTAACACAGTGATCCAAAATCCCCAAACTTTGTGTACGTCATGATGCCCTTCATCAGGCCAGAGCTCCTGTATCATGTATGCCATGATGCCCATATGCAATTGGTTAAGGAGGAATAAAGCAAGTTAAATCTTAGGTGTGTTTCTCTTCATTAGTTTCATTTTTGTTTTGTTGTTTGTTCTGAATGTGCCATGTATACGTTACAGGAACCTCCACCCCAGCCACCTCAGCAGCAATCAAAGGCACAGCAGTCCCGTCCTCCACTCCGGCAGCAGCCACAAAGACAGCGACGGCCAGTGCAGCAATACCA
Source organism: Penaeus japonicus (assembly GCA_017312705.2). Lineage (NCBI taxonomy): Eukaryota > Metazoa > Arthropoda > Malacostraca > Decapoda > Penaeidae > Penaeus > Penaeus japonicus. The sequence goes on from BOPN01005336.1 coordinate 73,486, forward strand.
ACAACAGCAACAAGAGCAACAGCAACAAGCTGCCCAGCAAAGACTTCAGCGACAGCAGCAGCGACAACAACAGCAAAAACAGCAGCAGCAGCAGAGAGCTCAGCAACGGCAGGCTCAGCAACAGCAACAAAAACAGCAGCAACAGCAGCAACAGGCACAACAGAGAGGAGTCAAACGAAAGGACAATGAGGTCCAAATTGTGGGCCAGACCAAGGCTCAGAAAACGGGACGGGGGGAGGTGGGGGGAGCAGGCACTCTCAAGTACAGGAAAAGGGTAAGTCACGCATCTTTATTATCACCTTTCTTTCCCTCTTTCTGTTTGAGTAATTTTTAGAATATCATCTTATTTAAAGAAAATTATGAACTTTCAAAATAGTTTCATACATATAGATGGCACAGAATACACATCATTATTTCAGTAAACAAAAAGTAAATAATGTGAACAAGCATGTAATTTATACATTCTAACATGACTGAATTTTTGTGTTCATCTAGTCAATATATTTACTTTGATTTTCTTTCACTCTTTCTTGCCATCATTGTCTCCTATTCTATGTTTGACAGATATTATTATTGAGATTATTTAGTTACTTAGTTATTTTTTACTTTATCAACATCCCAGATAATGATTTTTTCCTTTATCAACAGATCCCAGATAATTATTTTTTACTTTATCAACAGATCCCAGATAATGATATTGAGATTGTCTTTGAGTGGGACCCAGCAAAGGTTATTGCTGAGCGTCAGAGCGTGGATGAATGGGTGGCTCGTAATGTTATAAGCATGTTCGACCAGGAAAACACCTTGCCCTTTATTGCACGGTACAGAAAAGAGAGGACTGGGAACATGGAGGTAGAGAAACTAAGAGAAATTCAAAATTCTTACTCACAGCTCAAGTAAGTATTATAATGAGTATGAAATTGTCTTTTCTTGTAATGCATATACTTTTAGTGTTTTTTACATTTGATATAGGCTTGTGTAAGGAGGAATTACTCATGATAATATACTTTTAGTTTTGGAGTTCTAAAAATCTAATTTAGACATTCGCAAGGTGGTTTCTACTGATTGTACATTATACAGCATTTAAGTATTTAACTGTAGTTGTAAAACTAAGGAAGATCTTCAAAACCTAAAATTACCATGTGTCATTTTCCAGGCATGTGCAGGAGAGAGTCCTAAAGATACTGAAGGGAGATCGCAAGCGGTTACCAGAGGACCGCAAAGCTTCCCTGCTGAGGGCAACCACCATGCATGAAGTGGAACATCTGGTATGAGCTTCTGAGAGTTTTATTTATTTGTTTGTTTTGATATATTTGAAATACAGAATGACTTCAATCTAGATTAAACGCTGTAGCTATCATAGTCATATACCAGTCTGCTTTCTTCATTATATGTAGCCTTCAGAATATTGAGGAAATTGACGGTGCCCATTATCTTACAGTGATTAGTGGCAATTTTTGTTTCATCATACAGACAGCAGCCTACAAAGGAAGTGGGAAGCGCACATATGCAGAGAGGGCTCGAGAGCTTGGCCTTGAGCCAGCTGCACTTGAGGTTATGCAGGGAACACATAATAAGTTTGTAAGTACTTTTGATACATGTCATAACTTCTGATTAAGAAAGCTATTTTTTTTTTTTTTAGGATTAGAAGTAGAATAGATATTCAGATGTTGCATATCTGAAATAATTTATATCAATATTATCTTTAATCTGTGTTCTCTTGTTGTTCATTATAGTGATTCTTGATTTTTGTAACATATATATTTCTCTTGCTTTTCAAGTCAAACCGCCAGGAGTTGTATTCTCTTATGGACCTAAATAAAGAAGGTCTTCGGACAATTGAAGAAGTTGAGCAAGGGCTCCAGCACATTATAGCAGATGTCATAAGTAAAGATCCACAGGTGCTTGACTGTGTGCGACAGCTGTAAGTTTCTCTGTTTTGTATGGTGAAATCTACTTCCCTGATATAAATTATCAATAGGTAGATTTCAAAACTACTGAGATAACACACATTTTTTTTTTCACTTCACCATAGCTGCAGCATATGTTACACACTAAACCTACAGCAATTGAGCCTCTTTACCTCTCCCCCTACAGAATGAAATTGTGTAAGCCTGTTTTAGAATGCGGCAAAGCACGCAAGCAGATGAAACGTGACCAGGGTAAAATGGTCAGTCGTGGACCAGGCCCCAGTGATGACCTTTGTGCCAAATATGAAAATTATTTTGAATATAAGAATCTGGCCTGGAACACAAAACCTCATTCAGTGAGTTGTGTGTTGTCAAATGTATATGTCTTTATTGTTGATTTTATTTTCAATGAATCTTTTTTTATGAATTTAATATGATTCAGGTGTTTGTTGAAATGAAACATAGTTATTTTTTCTTATTTTCTTTTTCTTCATCTTTGTCAGTATCCATACTTAGTGGTGATCTTGCAAAATATTGTTATCACTGCTTTCTCTCCTCAGATGCTGGCCATGAATCGAGGTGAACACCAAGGGGTTCTTTCCGTGAAAATTGCCATTCCAGACAACACCTATGTCCATTTCTTCAACTACTGCCAGCAGAAATGGTTAGGGATGGCACCACCACACTACTACAGAACACAGCTGGTGATGATGAGCATTGAAGACAGCTGGGAGAGGCTTGGTATGTTCCAGAGAGCTAATTTTCCTCTGAACCTGATTTTCCCAGAAAGAGTCATGTTTTTAAAATTTTTATTATATATTTTTACAATCAAATTCCAGTTTAGTGAAAGCTTTTTATAAAGATGCATGATTTTCTCCAATATCAAAGAGTTCAGTAGTTATTGGGAGTATTTGATATGATAATATATGTCATTCAGTATGCATGCTTCTCATTTTTCCATATAGTCAAACCGTTCATGCAGAGGCAGATCCGCAGTGAATTAACAGAGATGGCCGAGATTGCATCTGTAGAGGTATTTGCTGCTAACTTGCGGAAGCTCCTCCTCACTCCCCCAGTGAGAGGGAAGACGGTGCTCGCCATTGACCCAGGTACATGAAATCATTCCTCGTCCAGGGTAATAAGGGAGGCAGGGAATTTATTTTTGTTGTGTGTAAATTTATCTTTTTCTTTCCAATATATGTTTTCTTTTAATATTGCTTTTTAGTTATTCAGTGTATATGCAATATATTTTGTTTAAATTGTGAACAGTGTATGCATTGTTTAAATTAACTAGATAATAGGTGTCTTTTTTTTGTAATTTTTGCACTCGACTTCAGGTCTTTAGGAAATACAGTATTAACCCTGGTGTAAAAATAATGGTCTCCTACACCATGTATCATTTAGACTCAATCAAAGAGAATATTGCTGTTTTTCAAAGATTTGTTTTAGCAATAGAAAGAAATGTTATAGACCACTATTTTATTCATAAAGATATCATCCAACAAAATGCTAATAATCCTGTCATAATCAACTTGAAATGTTTTCATCTTTTAGGGTATGCCAATGGATGTAAGATTGGTGTGACAAGCCCAACAGGTGAGAAGCTCCTCACCACCACAATCTATCCTTTCCGTGGTAATCAGCATCTTCAGGTGGAGGACTGGTGCAAAGATCATAATGCTAGAACGCTTCGAGAAATTGTGCACAAATATAGGTGAGAAAAGGGTTATGTTAACCCGTTAACGACGGGTGACTAGATATCACGTCTAGTGGTTTTTGGGCCACATGCCGGGGACGCGTTATTTTGTCCAGCCCGGCGTGCGGGAGGAGCCAGCGCACAGCGCTGGCTCGCGGCCAGTGCGACCGAGAATCCCGACGCGTTAGGCTTATGTGTTCAAGAGTCCCGGAATTTTGGTCTTTTTAAGCCGGATTGGTCCCGTCGGGAATGGGTTAAGTGATTTTTAACCCATTACACAAGATGATGTGATATCATGTCTTGTATTGGCAGCACTTGCCGTCAGGAAGGGATATCAAGTCATGACTTTTTGTATGGGCAGTACACTAGGTGATCATGCACACAGAGGGTGGCTGTTTCCAGAGCAGGCAAATAACCCTAGGTGTTAGGACTGCACACTTGAAATACCCTAGCGCCAAAACTGGGCAGAGCCAAAACTGCCCCTTGTTATCAGGTTAAATGAGATTTTAAGGTTGTGCTTGGCATTAAGTTTTGGGATAGAACAGTATTAGATGATGAAACTTATCTTGATTAGTGATGTAAAATATCTGTAATACTAATGAATATGATAATTATGGATTTCTCAAATGGCTTCCTTTTTTACTATCTATAGTTAGGTAACACAGTTAATACTGATTTATTCTTTTTGATGCGCTTCTTAGGTGTGAGCTCTTTGCAATTGGTAACGGAACAGGATGCAGAGAGACAGAGACTTATCTCACACGCCTCATCGCTCAAAAGTGCTTTGATCCCTTTAATGTCCAATACACCATCATCAATGAAACCGGAGCATCACAGTACTCAGTCTCCCCGGAGGCAAGAACTGAGTTTCCTGGCCTGGACCCTAATCATATCAGTGCCCGTAAGTGTGGTTTGGTAATGAATCTTTTTTTTTGTATTTCCTTTCTCTTTCCTCTTGTCTTCACTATTTGATATCATCTTTTGTCTGGAATTATTAATGTAATAAAAAGATAGAGCATAGTATTTCATAAGGCTTTTTATTTATTTATTTTTTATAAAAGAAGGTTGACAATATACTCATTCTGTACTATATGTATTTTGCAGTGTCTTTAGCCAGGAGGTTACAAGACCCATTATTGGAGTACATCAAGGTACATCCAATGCACATGGGAGTGGGCATGTACCAGCATGACATACCAGAGCGTATCCTGCATGCTTCTCTAGATTCAGTCATGACAGAGTGTGTGTCATTCGTGGGCGTTGATATTAATTCAGCATCTGAATTTGTTTTAAGGTCAGTACTAGAAAATATAGTGTTGGTTGTTAATAATTTATTTAATTTCTTTACTCATTAATGACGGTTTAGTTGATATAACATCATGGCTTTCAGGCAGAGCCAAAACTGCCACATCATTATCGGGTTAAGATATGCTTTACATTTCATAATGAATTGAGGAGATTAGATATATCATATTTGTGGGTAATGTAAGATGGGAATGTTGCTCCTTAACCCATTCACGCCGGTTGACGTGATAGCACGTATTGTGGTTTTCGCGTCAGACGCCCTGGACGAGCTATGAGGGGAAGCCGCGTGCTCGGGTAGAGCGAGCGGGCAACCGAGGCTCGCGGCTTGTGCGCCAGAGAATCTCGAGGCGTTAGGCTTATGCGTTCGAGAACCCCGGTATTGCGACCGCGCATGGCGTGAATGGGTTAAACCATTTGTGCCAGATGACGTGTTAGCACGTCACGAGAATATTTCACTCCAGTCAGATGATGTCCTATCATGTTAAGATCTCTCCCTCTAAATAGTTACATAAGTATATACTTATTGCAGTTGCATTTCAATAGACACATTATTGTCCTTGACTTGTCAAAGAAAAAAATAAAAAAGAAAAGAAAAAAGCACCCCTCAGCATCCCATAGAATTAGGCGAGTGAAAAGCACTCCGAGAGGCGCAGTGCAGCATCGCACCAGGAGAGATCTTGCATGTGGAGGCTGTGTGCACTTACTATTTTCACAGTGGGAGCAGCATTAGACAAATAATCGGCCTGGCGCAGATGGGTTAACTGCAGTAGAGAGAGCTGATTTACTATTTATTTCACATCATTCTCCTTTATTATTCAGACTGTAGCAAAATATCTGATTATTACAGCAGCACTTTATTTACATTATTAAGTGACTAGTAAAAGCAAGTCAGGAACTTGAACTAAACATATTATAAAATATCATGTAAATAACCAATGTCATGGTTATCAGTATTATTATGGAATAATTACACTTATTTCTTGTTCCCAATTTCGTCTAGAAAATAAATAAGTGTTCATTTTATAATGATACACTATGAGTGTTACCAAAAATGTGCACAATCAGATTTTATTTTTGGAGCATGTTTATGTATCATGAATCTTGTTATCCTTTACTTTATGTTCACTTTTATCTCCAGAATTCTTAAATTTCTCTCTTTCAGGAAACTCTCTGGACTGAACAAGCCAAGAGCAGCCAATATCGTTGAGTACAGAAAGACCAAAGGGCCCTTCATAAATAGGGAACAGCTGAAGTCTGTAAAGGGTATTGGACCACGGACATTTGAGCAGTGTGCAGGTTTCATCAGGATTATGCCAGAGATACTGGAGATGGAAATTAACAAGTAACATATTTGTATGCTTTTGTTCAAGAGAAAATAATGTTTTAGTGAGGAAAATTGATTTTTTTATTGTCTTATTCTTTGTCATCCTGGTCCCTTTTTTTCCTTTACTTTAAGTTAGATTAAAATAAAATTTTGCCCAAGAAAATATAAACACTAGTTTTGACCTTAAATCTTTGTTTACCAGAACGCCGCAGGGAAAGAAGCGAGCAGAAAAGGAAACTGTGAGCCCCCTAGACCGCACAATGATCCATCCTGAGTCTTATGGAGCTGCTATGAAGTTACTCAGTATCGTTGGAGTGCGACCACAAGATATTGGTGCTGATCACCTGATTCGCACAATAAGACATTTTATGCCAACTACCAGTAAGTTTTGGTGCCTTGATGTTTGTTCTGTGCAGAGGACTTGAGTTTTTTTAGTTGATTTTTTTTTTTTATTATTATTATTATTATAGGATGTCATAAAATCTAACTGACAATAATTAGAAGAAAATTACATGTTGACAACAGAAACACCTTATAGTTTTATGAATAAAACTTCCAATTCTCAAGCATTTGAATCTTCTCTTTCTGATTATGGCTTCATCTCTCCAACACAGCACTAGAAGCCTTGTCTGAGCAGTGTGAGACGACACTCCCTACCATGCAGCTCATTGTTGAGGGCCTGACACAACCTCTCGACTATGATATCCGTGCCCAGTTTGAAAAGCCGCTCTTCCGAAAGGGGATCACCTCCATAGATGATGTTGCTTTAGGGACTAAATTAACAGGTAAGACATAAAGAAAGCCGAGATATATCCTGAGATTCCTTCTTTTTTTATTTTTTTTTTATTTTATTTTTTCTTTTCTGAATATTATAAAAAGACTCTTTTTTAGGCATTCATATGAAATAAGAATAAGCATTTGTGCATATATGTTGATCTAATTTGATCTAGTTTTTCATCTTTATATTTTCTTTTGTTTTATCATTGTCATTTCCCTGAAATCAATTTTTTTTTCCCTGCCCAGGCACAGTGAGAAATGTTACCCACTTTGGTGCATTTGTGGATGTGGGCCTTGGGAATGATGGCCTGGTCCACGTCACCAAGATGGGTGGAGTAAGGCTGGAGCTTGGCAACATTGTGGAGGTGTCGGTCATCTCCATTGAAAAGGAGCGTGGTAGGATTGGCCTCATGCTGGAGCGGTTGATTGGTTGATAGGTTTGTGAAGCCAAGCACAATGGCAGCATTCATTTACAGACTATTTGATTATTGTTAGTATTCCCATCATAGTTATTATTATTATTGTTATTATTATTGGTATGATTATTATTATTATTATCATTATCATTATAATTATCATCATCATAGTTAATGTTATTATTATTATTATCATTATTATTATTATTATTATTATTATGATTATTATTATTATTACATATATACATATACATATATATATATATATATATATATATATATATATATATATATATATATATATATATGTTGTTGTTTTTTCTTTTCTTTTTTAAGAATGGTCCTTTTTTAGGCAGGTTATTGCTTTATTTATGTTAGGAAATTGAAAACAGCTGTGCCTTTTCAAGACGCATTAAATCTTAAGCTGTCTGTAATTAGAAGATGGTACATATAGGGGACATTTAGTCAGTTGCATTTTGTTTTATGTATATATATATATATATATATATATATATAGATACATATATATATATTATATATATATATACATATATATATATATATATATATATATATATATATATATATATATATATATATGTATATGTATATATATGTATGTATATGTATATATATGTATGTATATGTATATATATATATGTATATATATGTATATATATATATATATATAAACAAAACAAAAATGTCGTGAGTAACAGCAAATATTTAATATAATCAATATGAAATATTTCAGACCCCGATACAGGGTCTTAATAAATGGATAAATAATTAAACAAATATATATATATATATGTATATATATATATAATTTATTTATGTTTATATTTATATCTATATTCATATTTATCATCTTTATTGAAATTATTTGTTTATGTTGGCCAGTCTTGCATACTTTAGTTGCAGTCTATAGGTGATATTTTTCCCTCCCTCCATTTTCCTTTTTTTATTATGTATTTTTTATTATGATTTTCATTCTCTCTCTCTTTTTTTTTTATTATTATTATTATTATTATTATTATTATTTTCTTGCTCTCTCTTTGGGCCTATCTTAGATATCCCGCTTTTTTGTATAATATGGTTAACTGTGAAGAACAAGATGTTGCTTTTGAGAAGTAACAACTGCAATTACTCCACAATAGAAAAAGGATTTAGTTTATGATATATTTTTGTGTGAAAAAAAATTGTGGATATGATGCAGTAAAATTTTACATACATGTACCTCTGCAAAAAAATCTGTACACATACACATTTATGCAGTATGTGTTTAGAATAGAAGTAGCTGTTATGTCAAAATGGATGTCTAATCCATTTTTTTTTTTTTTTTTTGTGTCATGTAGATCTATGTTGCCATCAGTTCTATTGATGGTTCTATAAGATAAAGGTGTGTGGAACGAGTGACATTGTGATTGCGTTCATCAGACAGATCCAGTCATACTGTGTCATGTCATTATTATTCACCTTTTCATTCTTTTACTCTTACAATCTCCTGCTTCTCTTTCTTTTCTTGGTGCTGCTTTTCCTCCTTCTCATTCCCCTCCTTCTCCAACTGCTAAACCAGTCCCTTCC
>BOPN01005336.1:92500-95000 GCA_017312705.2 Penaeus japonicus
ACCCAGGCCTCTTTGGGTAAGTTGAAATCCAAAGGGACAGAACTGGGTAAGCTGTATTTCGTAAGTTTTTTTTATATTTTGATATTCATAGAACAAGAAAACCCTTTTATTTGAATGAGTGTAGGCATAATATACATGAAACATGCATATTATGCGCATCCAAAGTCCATCTTCACACTGCGTAGCCATATGTTGCAATGTGGCGGCACGAATCCTTTTGCCACGATGCCAAGTGATTCTTTCGGTAGCTTTCTTTGTATGTGAGTGTAAATGTGATATATACATATGCATATATATGTATATATATATATATATATATATATATATATATATATATAATGTATATATATAGATAGATAGATATTATATATATACATATGTACATATATATATATGTGTATATATATATAATATATATATATATATATATATATATATATATATATATATCAGTGTGTGTGTGTGTGTGTGTGTGTGTGTGTGCGTGTGTGTGTGTGTGTGTTTGTGTGTGTGTGTGTGTTTGTGCTTCTCTGTGTGTGTCTTTGTGCTTCTCTGTGTGTGTGTGTTTGTTTGTATGTGTGTGAGTGTGTTTGTGCGTGTGTGCGTGCGGGTTTACAAAGATTACACAAATGCATACAAACAATGCACGTGTCTCCCCATCGTAACCTTCAAACCGTTTCATTGACCCAAATTCTCGTTAGCTAAAGCAAAAATTCTTATCAATTCATCTCAGTCTCTAAGACCTTGCCCTGTATATTTCAACTCGAAAAAACATGATCTATCCATCACTCGCCGTTTTCATTTGCAACCTTGAAGAATGTTTAAATCTAAGCAACACACGGAACTTCTTGTTTCCCAAATCAATAAGAAAAATGCTTCAAACACATGTCAGTTCCATATAGTGAATCCCACAAGGTATTTTTTGAGACAATTGAATATAAAGATTGGTTTACAATGACATATTTGCGATGAATCTGTCGTTCTATTCTGTGTATGCTGTGGGCTCGAAATATATGTATAGAAACTGACTGTGAGTACATGAGGTCAGATTTTATGAGTTTTTTTCATCTTAAGACTTAATCATAGGGCCTATGGCTTTCAATCGTTTTTTTTTCCCGGACTTAATCACAGGACACTCATCTATAGTATATTACGAATAAACGGAATAAAGACATCTGCATGGAGACATTAACCAAACACTGTACTCGTAACTCTCGGTAACTGGAGAAGAAAACGGAAGCCAGACAACTTGGTTCGAATCGTCTTCATCCGTCTCCTTAAATGAAGCTTCGTGACTCGGTTTGGCTCACCTGTTTCTGCATGATGTAAACGTAAAACACAAACGTAACAACCAAATTCTTACTCATATTTTAAAACAAAGCCTTTGGTTCAACCAGAGCTTTGTTTAAGGTGCCAATAATATTTTCTCTACGCACAAAACCAATAAGTGAGTTTGCGATCACCTGTCATGAGCAAGGCCAACTACGCTGAGTTTTTCATTTTATTCTTTAAGTCCTTTACGTTTGCCTCTATTTTGTTCCCTAGAGAAGAAAAATTATTCATTCTAATTTAAGATGACAGAAAGCTACCTAGCCAAATATCATACTCCCAAGTTCAGTTCTGCCAAGTCAACAGTAATAAAACTTGGTGTTGCATACACATCTAGAAACAAATGTTTACAAACACTTCACTTATACAAAATGGTTATATTCTACACTGGAGAAAAATAAATTAATAATGACTGTATAACTCTCATCATTAAGGAAATAAAATAAAAATACATATTACTATACGTGCGTAACGGGAACCTCTGTACATAGAGAAAATTCTCAGTAAGAAAAAAGTAGGGAATTTGTCATTACTTATGCCTCTTTCTCCATGTAATATTTTAACAAAACAGCTTCAAATGATTGTAAAAAAAAGTATGCAATAGAACAGCATGAAGCCCAAAGTAAAACCTCTGTTTAATTCGAAGACCCAATGTGTCTGCTGTAATATTTCTTGATGCCACATTTGGCACCTGGACTGCAGCACCGTAACTGTTGCTGCTTTGCTTTCTGTTCTATGGCAATTTCTTCGGCCTTAACAGGAACATTACTTGCCCATATAATGTATTACAATGTATGCTCGAGTTAGCAAATATGTTGAAATAAATAGTACCAATATTATCGGAATTCTTGTATTGGTAATACATGCTAAGCGAATGTACATACAATGAGACGTTCGTGGATTCAAGGATCTGGTCATAAGCTCTACCTACACTATACATCTTTGATAAGTCTTCTGTAAGGTTGCCATCGCTTTTCTTGATACAGATTGTGTTGCATTATTATATTAGTAATTTTATTATGTTCTTGCTGACTGAATGTTATCCCCCAAATAAATATTCAAAAGCTTTGCACTTTAATTAATGGCGGATCAGATGCAGTTTTCTTTTTTTTTCCTAGAAAAAAGGGCACCTTATAGGCCGGCAAACATGGCGTGTGTGTGCGTGTGTGTG
>BOPN01005337.1:42500-45000 GCA_017312705.2 Penaeus japonicus
CTGCCCCCCCGCTGGGACAGACATCTTCAAATGGGTCATCTCGCACTTCCTGTTTGGGCGAGTCTCTCCGCTTCCTGTTGGGTCAGGTTATTGCACGCTTCCTGCATGACCGGGTCGTTCTGCACCTCTTGCTTCGACGACGAGGCTTCCTTGCTCATCCTGAAAGATAGTTGTTTAGATTATTCACGACTGAAGAGCTGTGTTTTGCTTGCGTGACTGTTTAATAAACAACATCTCTTAAAATGGATTTTTTTTGGCTTCATACATAAGAGAAAAAGCCTTCGCCTTTTTTACGTTGTTTTATGATAATGACATAATAATATGTAGGTATGTAATTACCAAAGAATACGACAGGTGCTCGTCCCGATCTCTGAAACGCATGAAAAAAAAAAAAAAAAAAAAAAAAACACGCATCTGGTCTCCCTTTCTTGCATCTCATAAACGTGACTTCTTTTTTTCTCATGTCATTTTCCGTTTAATCAGCTTGACGTCTGTTTCCTGAAATAGCTAATCACGGAATTTTGAGATAAGGTTGGCTTCGAGTAAGAGAAACCAACAACAGCATGACAAAAATAATAAGAAAAAAGGAAAGCATAAAAAAAGACAAGCAAGTGTAAAAAGATCACACGATTCTGGTTATGAATAATAAATTTAATACGAAAAAAGAAGAAGAAAATGACGTAACAAAATAAATATGACGTCTCAAAAAAGTCCACTTACCAAAAAAAAAAAAAAAAAAAAAAAAAAAATCAGACACGATGCACTAAAAGCAAAATGCAAAAAGACAAGCAGGCGTTGCAGAAGAACGCACAGATCAAACTTAAGAAGGAGCTTGAGAACACGAGGCCATTGTATCGCGGTGAAAGAAAGGGAATCCATTTCAAAGCGCCAGATAACTGTGTCACTGTATAATTTTATGGAAATGGATGTTAATGGGATGACAACGAAGGGAGTGGCTTATGAGATTTGGCGTTTTAATGACAGGCAGGAATGGAGAGAAACAGCGCAACGTTGTGGTGATAAAGGATGAGAATTGTGGTGAAAGAAGAGAGGTGTTGCAATGGTCTGCAAATCGAAGCAAATGGAAAATACGAGAGAGAAACGTAAGAAATGAAATGTCTGACCGTGGGTGTGTGAGGCGTGAGGGTGTATAATGAGGGTGAAGTTGAAGTATGGTGATAGGAAGTATGGCAGAATGGAAAGTACGATGACGTATTGTGAATGGCTGAGCCCGGGATTCTATGGGGGAGGAAATGACACGGCAAATGAAAAAGATGGATACAAGCTGTGAATAAGATGGATGTTGCGTGACAGGCTGGTGGAGACTGGCAAGGAAGGAAGAAAATATCAAATATGAAATGATAAATGGTAAAGAAAGAAGAAAACAATAAACGGGAAAGAAGATGATTAAATTGTAGAAAAAATGAAGAGAACTATAGAAAACAAAGGGAGGGGAAGAGATAGAATTAATTAAACAAGAAAACAGCAATAAGGAGATATCTAGGACGTTAAAGACACAAAAGAAAACGAGAAAGAAGACAGACAGAAAACGGGGAACCCCTAGAAGACGAGAAAAAAAACAGGGGGCACGAAAGAGAAACGAGGGAAGATTAGAAGGAGAAAGTGACTAGACCGCCGAAAAGGAAGAAGACACGGCGGAGAGAAAGCAAAGCGTAAACACGAAAAAGGAGACAGAGAAGAGTGGAAAAGAAAGGCTCTGATATCACGAAGATGAAAAGTGCCCAATGACAAACGGTGATGAGGAAAGAAAGTGACATATGCAAAGAACGAAAGAAGATAGTGATAACGAAGTAAAAACAAAACAAAAAAAAAACAAAAAAACATGGGTAGTGAGCGAAGCAAGGGACGAGGAAAGGGTAAACAGGAAAGAAGATACGATAGAAGAGAGAGACACGAAGGAAAAGGTAATCCCCGAGGAAGTGAAAGTACCATCACGCGAAGGAGAGGCGGAGGGAGGGAGGGTAAGGTAAGGGGGGGGGGAGACGAGGAAGGGGGCGGGGCATGTGGGAGGCTGGGCTGCGAGGATAAGGGACGCCCGTGAGAGTGGAGCAGATGGAGCAGGTGGACGGACGCAGGTGGAGCTCAGTCTTGAGTCGCATTCGGGATGGCAGGTTGCGAAGGGTTGGTAGTATGGTTTTGTCAAGTCCTTTGTATACAAAGCTTGTTATTATCATCAACTCTGGAGTTTTTGAAGAATGGCGATAAATGAGGCTGCACCAAGATAGTAGGAAAATAAACAATATCATGGGTTTAAGAGAGAATAAAAAAAAACAATCACGTTGGTTTAAGAAAACATGAAAAACAACATAGGTTTAAGAAAACATGAAAGAACAACAACATAGACTTGAACTGTTTAGTTTCAACACTAAACACACAGCGTGGTCACTATTTCATCCACAAGTCATAAGTGAAGGCACACAGCGTCCCTGCAGTCAATGTATATTCACTCAACGTTAACCTGATGGTTCATTGTCATGTT
>BOPN01005337.1:96758-100182 GCA_017312705.2 Penaeus japonicus
ATTTCTCTCTCTCTCTCTCTCTCTCTCTCTCTCTCTCTTTCAATCTTTCTCTCATTCTCCATTCCCCTCCTTATTCTTCGTCCTCTCCATCCCATTCCCCCTCCCCCCTTCTTCTCCCTTTCTACCCCTTTCTTCCCAATTTTCATCTATACATTTTCCTTCCTCTCTTTCTCCCACCTTTCTACCCTTTCATCCACCTCCTTCCTTTTCTTCTATCCCTCCTCTCTTCCATCTCCTCACTCTCCCTTTATCCCTGCTCTCCTAAATCTCCTCCCCCCCCTTTCCCTCTATCCCTCTTCTCCTCCACCTCCTCTTCCTCTGTCCACCCTTTCTTCCACCTCCTCCCTCTCCTTCTATCCACCCTTTCCTTCCCCCTTTTCCATCTCTTCCTCCCCTCGCTCCAAGACCTTAGGGAGAGCTGGATCAAAATTTTATATATTAAGTCCAGCGACCTGGGCGTCTATCAGCTGGGTGGATGTTCGTGTGGTTTGTCTTATCTGAGACGCGAGAGACAGTGGTAGTTAGAAGGGCGTTTGCTGTCTTTACTGCCGAGACCCGCAGCTCAAGTGTGACCGTGAGAATGACGCTTGATGAGATGGTATGTAAGGTTTGACCCGCGTCTTTGAGTCATTTTGGGAATTCCTTTATTACCTTCTGGGATGTGTACCAAGGCCTGCCACTAGAAAGGGGCCAGAATTAGCCTTGGATGAGGTGGTCGAGAAAAAAAAGTAGTGACTGCAGTGGAGAAAGATGGTATTACAATGGCTATAATTAAGCAAACGCTTTGAATTATAGACGGGTTTCCTGACTAGCTAATTGCTAAATTGCGTTAATCGTTATGTGGAAAGTCTCTTTGTTGTTTTGCAAGTAGATGCGCGCTTTATGTATGTATCAGTATATGCAATTATCTATAAGCTTCTGCTTATATTTAAGTGCATTTGGATCATCCGAATCTCTCCTATATTACTTCATGTAGCCGTGAATTTTACTTTCATTTTTTAATCAGCTGTGGTTATTAAGTTAGTAATACCACATCTATCATTTCATTGTTTAACAAATATTATTGTTATCAAACTTTTCAACGAAAAGATGTACATTCGCTGGCCACACGACAATCCAATGAGGTCACAAGGCAGCTGCCTCTTCACGCCTGGCAACTTCGCCGGTTCTCCCGATGGCCAATGGCAAGAGCATTAGCATCAATTCGAATTCGAGTCGTGTTTTCGGACCCAGCCAAGCAAGAGCATCGTGCATAACGTAATAGCAATGGATTACTATGATGACATTTCCAGACATGAAAGTCTTTCCAAAAGACAATTTCGATTGACCGTCCTGCCGACAATGCTTTCTCTGTAACAGCTGGATTTTATGAACTATGAATTTAATAAAAGATTCTAATGGAAAGTCTTTGTCCTGGATATGCCATATCCCAGACATAGCCATGCTAATCCTTGCAGCAAAAATAAGAAAGGCGGGCGTGTAAGCTGTAATATACCAAAGGAGCATTGAACCGCCGTGTACAAGAGATAGCACATTGTTAGGTTTTCCATAAGCGTACTATCGGAGTAGCTATCAAGAGGGCCATCCAAAACTCTTCGTAGCCGCCTCGGAGCATTGGCTTTCCTCTCCCTGATCTCGTCTACAACATAAAGATGCTCCAACACCCGCTCATTATCTTTCCGGTTTGGGATGTCGCATGACCTGGGGTGACCCTGGAACTTGCCTTTCCGTTTCATCTCTCTCTCATCCTCCTCCGCCGAGCGTGTTTTTGTTCTGCAGGGATGGAGCTACAAAGGTCGCAGGGTACTCCTTCTTAAAGGTCACACGTACGCTTACTAGCTAGACGGATAGGTGGGAGTGAGAGAAACTAGCAAAGTTAGAGAAGTGAAAGGCATTCACAGACGAATTCAGGCGCACGCCTCTCCTCTTCTTCTTTACTTTCCTTGTCTCCCACTTCGACAAGCAATTTGCTGAAATAGAGTTTGATGCTATCGCTATACTTTGCAGCGCAACTGCATCTTAAGTCGCAACTAAACTTAAAAAAAGCCCCAGGGTTTGGTGAAAAGGATGGCTTATTACGATGCTTAGAGGTAACCTGGACTGCAATCACCCGCGGAGACCACATACTAGAGCTGGCCTAAAAGCCGTGCCTGCGACCCGGCGACGCGCCCACCTCGCCATTAGACCGCACCCGCCCATCATGCGGGCCGGGCGCGCTCCGCCTGCCTCGCTCCCCCTGATACACAGGCTGACGGCGATTGTCCTGTGATTGCCTCTCCCTCCGCGACCCGAGGAGACAACTCGCGGCGTGAGATATGCCTCGGCGCTTGTTCATTCCCGCCTGCGCCGCCCTCTGGAGGCATTAATGGGTGCGCCGAAGGAAGGCGAGCGGCGAGATGGTGAGCGCGGCCATTGGTTGTTTCGGTTAATTATTGTTATCAGAGTGGTAGTTAATTGGTAGCATTAATACTATGTTCTTCCTGTTCGTCTTATTACCATCATTAGTATTATTATTAATGTTGGTAATAGTTGTATGGTCATCGTTAACATCTTCACCACCACCACCATCATCATCATCATCATCATCATCATCATCATCATCGTCATTAATCATCATCATCATCATCATCATAATCATCAACAATATCATCATGATTATAATTATCATTATTATTATTCTTATTTATTATTATTATTCATAAATATCATCATAATTATCATAAATATCATCATAATCATCATAATTATTATTCTCATTATCAATAATATTATTAATGTCATTATCAATGCTAGTAGTAGCAGCAGTAGAAATAATAGAATTGTTATCATCATTAACATTTTGTAACAAAGTTTGAATCAGTAGTAGAAATAGTAGTATTGTTATCATTTTGTAACACAGTTTGACTATCATTGATTGAACTACACAATCCTTCCTCTCACAGAATGCCATGGAGATTCCTTCCTCACAATCCCTTCCGGATCTTTCCTTCTTATTATCCTCAATTGAGTCTAAAGATTTCCCGATGCTTCTTCATCCGGATTGCTTTGGGCGTTTGAGTCCTTGAGTCCTTCGGTGTCTTGCTGTTTTCGTATTCTTGTCCTACCATTAACGTTATCATCTTTAGTAATAGAGTGTGTGTATAGTCTTGGCTTTACATCAGAAGCTTTATCTATCACTTACTCGTAGGTATTAGTTTAATGTCCTTGCTTCTCTGCCGTACGTAGTCTTTTATTATTTTTACTGACCTGTTTGTTTACATAGGGAAGGGTCTCTCTCTCTTTCGTAACACCTATTGCTGGTTTGTGTGTGTGTGTAATGTACATATATATATATATATATATATATATATATATATATATATATGTGTGTGTGTGTGTGTGTGTGTGTGTGTGTGTGTGTGTGTGTGTGTGTGTGTGTGTGTGT
>BOPN01005338.1:20000-22500 GCA_017312705.2 Penaeus japonicus
ACACACACACATATATATGTGTATATATATATATATATATATATATATATATATATATATATATATATATATATATATATATATATACAGTATATATATATAATGTGAGTGTGAGTGTGAGTGTATGTGTATGTGAAGAGAGAGAGAGAGAGAGAGAGAGAGAGAGAGAGAGAGAGAGAGAGAAACTAAAAAGCAAGGGACAGAAATACGTAGAGACAGGAAGAGAAAGAGAGACAGAGGCAGATAAACAGACAGATAGTAAAACAGACAGACAGCAGTACTAAATCCAACCAACTGTAAACAAGAAAGCCAAATGACATGCACCGTCTCCTCCTTTTTTTGACTTTGACTTCGACGAATTTATCGTTACGCATTAAAGAATGAGGTAACATAGGTTATCCTCACCCCTATCTCAATCCGACTTTGAGCCCACATATTTTGATTCAAAAACTTACAGCAATATCAACAGATTAAAATATATACATTACACAAGGCGAATAAAGTATTCAAAGTCGAGTGTTTACATTTCAGGAGAGCAATATAACATGATAAATTTTCCCCTCATCATTTCAAGCCCGCTCCTGGGACAACATAATCACATACAGGAATATGTGACGTACATGTATGTAGGCAAAATACAATCCTGTTTCTCTGAAGGAAAGAATTGATCAGAATGTTAAGAGATTTTGTTGTATTTCAAGAAGATATTGTATCTATATAAAATGCTCACGTCAGCAATTTTTGTTGCATTTCAAGAGGATATTGTATCTACATATGATGTTCACGTGAAGGATGTTTGTTACATTTCAAGAGGATATTATACCTATATATGACATTCACACCAAGAGTTTTTGTCGCATTTCAAGAGGATATTACAGCTATATATGACATTCACACCAAGAGTTTTTGTTGCATTTCAACACGATATTCCTACGACAATCCCACTTTTTTTTCCAGGCTGACTGTAGTTTCAACGCCACAGGAACCTTGTCATCGGTATGCAGTCTGCTGGACAACTCCGACGCCTTTGCTGTGGCGTCGTGGAGAGTAGGAACAGGAACGGAATCCTTCTGGAGCGGGGGTCCTGCTGTTGACAACGGGAATGATCCTGCAGGTGGGAATTTTAAGGAGTGGAAGGATCATGGGTGGTGGAGTGAGTGCTTTTTTTTTTTTTTTTTTTTTTTTTTTTTTGTGGAGGAGGACAGGATGTGGAAGTATGGTGGGCGGGAGGTGGGTTTTGGGATGTGGATGGAGAGGAGGTTTGGAATGTGGATGTGGATGGAGAGGAGGTTTGGAATATGAATGTGGAGGCTGAGGTTAATCGTGGAGGCTTAAGTGGGTCGTGGAGGCTTAGGTGTGTCATGCAGGCTGATGTGGGTCATAGAAGCTTAGGTGAGTTGTTGAGGCTGAGGTGGGTCGTGGAGGCTGAGGTGGGTCGTGGAGGCTGATGTGGGCCATGCAGGCTGATGTGGGTCATAGAAGCTTAGGTGAGTTGTTGAGGCTGAGGTGGGTCGTGGAGGCTGAGGTGGGTCGTGGAGGCTGAGGTGAGTTGTTGATGCTGAGGTGGGTCGTGGAGGCTGAGGTGGGTCGTGGAGGCTGAGGTGGGTCGTGGAGGCTGAGGTGGGTCGTGGAGGCTGAGGTGGGTCGTGGAGGCTGAGGTGGGTCGTGGAGGCTGAGGTGGGTCGTGGAGGCTGAGGTGGGTCGTGGAGGCTGAGGTGGGTCGTGGAGGCTGAGGTGGGTCGTGGAGGCTGAGGTGAGTTGTTGATGCTGAGGTGGGTCGTGGAGGCTGAGGTGGGTCGTGGGGCCAGGTGGATCCGTGGAGGCTTAGGTGGGTCGTGGAGGCTGAGATGGGTCGTGGAGGCTGAGGGGGGTCGTGGAGGCTGAGGTGGGTCGTGGAGGCTGAGGTGAGTTGTTGATGCTGAGGTGGGTCGTGGAGGCTGAGGTGGGTCGTGGAGGCTGAGGTGGGTCGTGGAGGCTGAGGTGAGTTGTTGATGCTGAGGTGGGTCGTGGAGGCTGAGGTGGGTCGTGGAGGCTGAGGTGGGTCGTGGAGGCTGAGGTGAGTCGTGGAGGCTGAGGTGGGTCGTGGAGGCTGAGGTGGGTCGTGGAGGCTGAGGTGGGTCGTGGAGGCTGAGGTGGGTCGTGGAGGCTGAGGTGGATCGTGGAGGCTGAGGTGGATCGTGGAGGCTGAGGTGGATCGTGGAGGCTGAGGTGGATCGTGGAGGCTGAGGTGGGTCGTGGAGGCTGAGGTGGGTCGTGGAGGCTGAGGTGGATCGTGGAGGCTGAGGTGGGTCGTGGAGGCTGAGGTGGATCGTGGAGGCTGAGGTGGATCGTGGAGGCTGAGGTAGGTCGTGGAGGCTGAGGTGGGTCGTGGAGGCTGAGGTGGGTCGTGGAGGCTGAGGTGGATCGTGGAGGCTGAGGTGGGTCGTGGAGGCTGAGGTGGGTCGTGGAGGCTGAGGTGGGTCGTGGAGGCTGAGGTGGGTCGTGGAGGCTGAGGTGGGTC
>BOPN01005338.1:37500-50000 GCA_017312705.2 Penaeus japonicus
ATATCAAAGTTAATTTGATTGAAATATGAGATATGGCGTGGACTTTAAATCACCGAGAACACATATGTATTTAGAAAAGAAGCTGGGTTGAGATGAATGGATGTCCGCTAAATCCTAAATATTTCTGAACAACGAAATAAATTGATATTTTGTTGTTTGCAGTTTTATCTTCACGTTTACACGCGCGTGGCATGTACAACAATACTCAGTCACATTAAAGAAAAAAGAGACAAAACTTTGATAAAAGGTCTAAGCTTATTTTACTTCATAGCATTCATTTAAGATCGACTTAGCATTATGCACACCACCCAATATGTCTCTTTTTTAATACACTAATTTCTTTGCTATTATTCAATTATTATTCATACTCTAACCAATAACAATTGTTTTGCTTATGTTGTTCTGATTCAGCTGTCAAAGTGACATTATGACGTAACATTCGGTTCACTTTTTAAAACAAATTCCAAAAATGCAGAGGTGTGTCTACGCAAATGATAAAACGCTGCCACAAAATGAAAGGAAAAAAACTCACTACGTTTCAGCTTTTAGAGAAAGTTCCTCATCAGGCGTAAGCAAACCAAAAATGAGAAACTTTCTCTAAAAGTTCGAGTTTTTCTTTTCATTTTGTGTAAGTGTTTTATTATTTCTGTACTGTGTATACGTTACTGTGCTTGTATCTTTTGTGATTCATGTGTCTACGTGTGCCTGCGCGCGTGTGAATCTGCTTATAACAAAATGTTTTATGCACGTACGTACTGCAACCAATGATCACCTTTATTTAACCACCATATAACTACGATAAATCTGATCGGCTTATAGTCGGGGATATTTATCGTAATAATGATGATTGTTATTATTGCAATTTTCACTGTAGGTATTGGTATCAATATTGATATTAGTAAACTATTTTCTTAACTATTGCATATACTATTGTCATTATCAGAATTGCCATTATCCCTCGTGGTAGTGTTATGATCATCATCATTGTTATTATCATCATTACTATTATCATTATCGATTTAATTAGCTTTATCAGTAATGTTATTATTTCGTTATGATCATCAATATTATCATCATTATTGATACTATCCTGAATATCATACTATTACTACCATTATTGTCACCAGTATCATCATTGTCATTATCATTAATATCATTATAGTTATCATCAGTTTCATTGTCATTATTATTATCATTGCTACTGCTATTGTTGTTTTTATCTTCATTATTATTATTACTGGTTCTTTTTGTTGTTAGCATTATCATTATATTGTTATTATAATCATCATGATCATTATTATTGCATCTATCATTGTTATTATTATCATTATCATCATTAGTGTTGGTGTTGCTGTTATCATTATTATCAATACAAGTATTATCACTGTTGTTATTTTCATTATCATTATCATTATTATCATTGCTATAATTATCATTATTATTATCATTATCATTATTATCATCACTATAATTATCATTATTATTATCATTATCATTATTATTATCATTATCATTATTGTTATCATTATTATTATAATTATCGTTAATATCATTATCATCATTATTATTACAATTATCATTGTTATTATTGTCGTTATTGTTATCATTATCATCATCGCTATTATTATCATTATCATTATTATTATTATCATTCTTATACGGTATCATTACTATTATCATAAAAATGATAATAACGACAATTATTATTACTACTCATAATATTACTACTACTATTATCCTCATTATCATTATTATGATTATCATTTTTATCATTATCATCATTAACATTATCGTCATTGTTGCTGTCAATAATATCATTGTCATTATTATTATCATTATAATTATAATGATAATAATAATAATGATAATAATAATAATGATAATAATAATAATAATAATGATTATTATTATTATCATTATCATTATCATTATTACTTTTAATATTATTATTATTATTATTATTATTATTATTATTATTATTATCATTATTATTATTATTATCATTATCATTATCATTATTACTATTAATATTATTGTTAGTATTATCATTATTATTATTATTATTATTATCATCATCATCATCATCATCGTTATTATTATTGTTACTATTATTATTATCATTAATATCATTATCATTATTATAATCATCATTATTATTATTAGTGTAATTGTTATTATCATCATTTTTACTATTACCATTATTACTGTTATCACTATTCTTATCATTATTATTGTTATCATTATCATTATTAGTAGTATTATCACTATCATTGTTGCTCTTAATGTTATCATTATTAATATGATTATATTATTGTTATATTACTAGCATCGTTGTTTATTATCATAAATGTTGTTTTTACTATCATTGGTGAAATCATTTTCAGTATATTACTGTACATCATTATTTTTCTTAATACTGTCATTGTTATTAGTACCATTATCATCATCATTATAATAAAAGTTTCCCACCACAGATTTAGAAGAAGAAAAATATCAATACTGATATAATTCAAAATTCCTAAAACATATGAACAATTTGCATATTGCCTATACTTTATCTAAAGATTTTTACATACCGTTTTGACAGGTCTAAGCCACATAAATATTTATAGTGATGGTCCTTCCCTTCGGGCGTCTCTGATTGGTCAACGGAGAGGCTCCTATCTCAGCCTGATGGGGATTCTTTGTTTATAATTTGTATTTGAAACAAGTCGATCTGTCAAATTATTTATTTAATACTGTTCAGGCTGTGGTTTTAAAGCTGCGTTCAGGTCGGAAGTTATTATATGAACGTATCTGACCTTATAGTTGTTGGTAAGTGTGGTATTATTCGGTGGTAAAGTAAGTACAGAGTAAAGTGTAAGTTGATTTAGGGAGAAGGTTGTATGTGTTTGTTGATATGTGAGCGTCATGTTTTTGTTTACTGATGATGTGGTGTTTTTCGTGGTTATATATCTCTGAAGTCTCTTATATTGACACCTCCACTAGATTGTAAAGATTTTGTAATGTAAGTACCATTACAAATACTCGTTTCCTACTCATTGGATAGTGGTATGCTTTCTTGCTAGTAGGAGATTTGGCTAACTAGTATTTATCTAGAATAGGACCACAATCACTTATATTACTTTGTTGTTTTCATTTACATAAATCATTTACATCATTGTTTATGTTTAGTATGTATATAATTTTAGCCTTGTTTACCCTCAGATATTTTGATCTAGCTCCTTCCCACGCCAGGAATTAGAGCCCCAGCAACCACTTATACGTTTATAAAGAACAGTCATCTTATTTCCTAGATAATTTAATTTCCAAAAGTGTAGATAAGGATGAGGCCGGGGCTGAGAGGGGACTAGAAGGCAGGGGGAGGGGGTATGGCAATCACCAAATATTGATGGGCACGAAGCTATTAGATTTACATTGTTTCTGTTCTCTGTCTGTCTGTTGAGCTTACTGTCGATCTGTCTATCTGTCTATATATCTATCTAAATATATACATATGGGAAAATATATACATAATGAAATTTATGAATAGATAGACATATGAATGCGTGACTATATAAATGAATAGATAAACAAATAAAAAATAATCTGACACAGAGATACATATATGCTAGATGGCTGTTGAGGACCTGGAGCCCCTAACCAAAAGGGAGCAGAAGAATGGACGAGAGGGCGAGGTGGAGGGCAAGGACACAGGTGATTCCCTCAATGCCCTCTTGACGTCGGCTCTCCACAAACACGCTGCAAAGAAATTGGCAAAGGTGAGGCTAGGTCAGGCAATCCTGGCAACTTTGTATCTTCCAAGAACAGTTTATTTGAAAGATTTATTTATTAGTCTGGAAATTTTTGTGATTTTCATTTACTAAGCTTGTTTTGGTTTTGGTGATGTACTTGATGTGTAAGATGAAAGTAATATATATTTTTTTTAGGACACTGACACAACAAAGGTCATATTGTAAAGAGAACTTTGTGCATGAGTAAAATTTGAATCTGATTATGATGATTTTTGTTGATGTTTATAGAATGATCTCTTGTTCTTTATACTGTACCCTTTTTAGGAGAATATCTAACTGAGTCTTACTCTGATATTACAGAAAGTAGGCAAGAAGAAAAAGACAGAAAATGAACTGGAGGTCAGAATAGAAAAAGTTGCTGAGTTAAAGTAAGTTGCATATTATTGATGTTTTGATATGAATTAGGTGCTGAGACCATTACTTCCTCCCATTCAGTAGCTTTCCAAAACTTCATTTTCAATTCAGCTGGACTTTATGGCAGCAATGATTGCCCCCCACTCCTCCCCAAAAAAGAAGAATCTTCCTATTTCTGCTGCCTTATTAGAAATCTTATTTACTCAAAGTTTGTCCTGTACAGAGGAATAGAGGTAATCTATTTAAAATGTGCAATTTTACCTCACACTGAAATAGTCTAAGAAAATAGGTTTAACCTTTTCCCGACATGGCACGCGCTATGCGAAAACCCCTACGCCGGGCCATTGCAATATTGCATTGGAAACGTCACACTGGCATGATGCCCCGGCATCGGGAATTTAGCTGTGTCACAAGGGTGTGACGCACCGTCATCATAGGGTTAATAAACATATGACAATGATTCTAAGTACAGATGGCTTCCTCCCTTCAGCTCAACTCTTGTATTGCAGCAATATAGATAAATTCAGTGACACTGCATTTTGGCCCACCCACACCATGGCATGCGTACTTGTCATCTGATGTCATTGGCATAAAACATATTATTAGTGTACACACAGGATGGAAAAGATTTAGATATTTATGATATCGATGATAATACATTTTTTATCATTATTATTATTATTTTTTTACATCTTGCCTTGTTTTCTTCAGGTATGCACATTTAACTGGGAATACAATAGTCATATTTCATCCTGTAAAGTTTAAAATGTTAACTGACTATTGAAAGCACACAGTGCAGATGCTCAGAGGCATGGGACTTTTAATATTAAAATTAAGAAAGGAATACATGTAACATGAGTTAGTTATTTCCATGTTATTGTGTATTTACCATTTTTTGTTTTTGGATAGTTGTAATTTTCTTTGATCAGGGTTTAGCCAGGATCTACTCCAATATTTTCTAGTTATTTTGAATAAGCAAATTTTAAGAAATTCTTGGAAAATAGTAGTCTGTATAGATCTATGAATATTTCAAAGATCTTATTTATACATATTTTATGTATGAAAAAAATTACATTTCAGTATATGAAAGGATTTTTTAACCTATATTTTCTCACAGGAAGAAGAAGGAAAGTAAGACTTCCAAGTCAAAAAAATCAAAAGATGAATTGGAACTGAAAGAAGTTACAGTCGTAAAGGAAAAGAAAAAAGGGAAGCAAACAGTGCAGGAAGAGGGGCATCTCAAGCAACTCGAAGAAGACATAGATGAAAATCTCCATGCTGCGGAAACTGGAAAAGATGAGGTTAGTTTATAAGCATCACATTGAACATCAGTGTTAATGATTCAGTGCATTGTTTCAAAAAGATTAAAGAAAATGATAAAAAATGTTGAAGACTGCAAGGTTGATGACGCCAATGATGACATGCCTTTGTACTCTCAATATATGTCAGTACAATACACAAGGGATAGAGTACTATAGTTGGGCAGAGATATGAAGTTCAGAGTCCTACCAGCTGTGCAAGGATAATATATTTATTGAATTGAGCACATGCAAGCTCAGTGAATGAGATATGGAAATATAGATTTGTTTTATTGCTACCCTCTGAATGATGGTATTTGTCTGGTCTTGAGTTAGCTAATATGTGTCTCCTGTAAGGAAGAGTTCAGTTTAGTGACAATTACTTTATGGGGCATTGATATTGAAGAAGGAGGCACATTCAAGTCCTTAATCATTGCATTACTAAATGTAAGGTGGGTTCTTGTGATATTGTGTATAATGCCATTTGAACTCTCCCGAAGGATGACGACAGTGATGAAGAGGTTCCAGCCAAAGACTCCCACCTTACTGATGCAGCGATCGATTCTCCAACAAGAGACTACCTCAAGGCTGTGTCTGTCCCTAAGAAGAAGAAAACAACACGTAAGCAGAAGCGTGCTATAAAGGATGATGGTAAGATTTCTACTTTATTATTTCTGTCACTTTTTCTCTTTACTCTTGCCTCTCTCCCAGATTCTATTGTGGGGTCCTATCTTGATGTGCTCTTTTCATTATTCAAAACCTATAGAAGATGTGACTCCTTATCACCATCAAGAACACTAACTTTAACTAAGTGAATAAAGTTATAGAAATTAAATCAGGCTTCACTATCACTCAGAGCCATAGCATTGGTTTTCATTTCTGTTGTTGTAATATTTTATTGGTACATCTGTTTATCTATTTTACTTATTCCTTCTCATGACAATCTTTCAGCAAAACAGTACTTCCTTGGTTTCTTAAATGAGGAGAGGTTAGTCAGAGTTTGAGTAGCTATATCTTTATAGTTTCAATTTCACAGGTAAAGTTTTGGGCATAACAGTGCACTGCGCAGATCGGCTCGAGGGATCACCTCTGTTGCTACCGCACCCAGCTGTCCAGGTAATGTTTGCAGTTGACCATTGATTTCTATTTGGAAAGGATAATAAAGAAAAATACTTTTGTTGACTGATTCTTTGCTTGAATGTGAATTTCCTTATGAGTTTATCAATATATATAAAAATACATGGAAGAAAAGAGAAGAGAAATATAGTGACAGATGGAGAAGTAGTAATATTGTGTAATTTTTTCTGTATTTGTAAATATGATTGTTGATACGATAATCACATGAATTTAGAAATGAATGAATCATCGCATGGGAATGATCTTTCTATGTAATATACATCCTTCAGAGACCTACCGATAGAGGTCCCCCACTCTATCATACATGTGTATGCGTGTCTCAGTGTGTGGTAAGTGTGAAGAAGCACTTTACATACTGTTACAAGATATTTTATTATACATAAGGACATCACATGTATAATTATCTTTCTCTTTCTTCTTCTCTTTTCCTTTTTCTTTCTCGACATTACTGTTGGCTTTATTGTGCTCTTTGTCTTTCTTTCTTTATTTATTTCAGGGATGCAGATGGATATGAAATCATTCCCAGTAAAAGTAAACTTCAGAATATGTATAGGAAAATCACCTTCTGAGAGTGCTGAAGAAAAGGCTGAATTTTCCATGTAACTGAAACCTAGTCAAACACTATAAAACACTTGCTATTCTAGGTGCACATCTGCAATGCTGACACAGGAGACTGGCTGCAGAAGACATCCCCGGAGCGGAAAGTCACCTCCTACTACGAGGGCAGTGACGTGGACCACATCCTCCCCATCATGACACAGCCGTATGATTTGCGCAAAGCAAAGTGAGTTTTTTTTTTTTTTTCCCTTTTTTTTTTCCTCCTTCTTTCTTTTCTTTTGATTTATTTGGCTTTGAGCTACAGATACAGATTTGCTGTTTTGTGAATGTATCTTATGCTTTTGGGTAGTTAGTTTGATTCTGCATTGTCCTTGTGTTTTCTTGGGATGTTGGCACTGCATTTTGTGTATGTTTGTCAATTTATCTATATCTTTAGTCTATATCTTTTTCTATATCTATCTGTCTATCTGCCTATCTGTCTACCCATCTACCTATTGACCCATCTATCTTTCTATCTACCTATCTATCTATCTATCTATCTATCTATATATGTATATAAATACATATCTATGTCTTTTTGTCTATCTGTCTAAATAGCATATCTGTATCTATATCTATATATATCTGTTTATCTCTTTATGTATCTCTAGACTTCTTTTTTATACATGCACTTATGTTTATTGCAATAAACATTATTTTTTTCTGATCTGATTAAGCAGTAATTGAAAATAACTACAGAGTGCAGCATTACATGTAACAAAGGATTTTCATATGTCTCCCTCAATTTCAGGAGCCTTCACTGCCGCTGGGAAGAGCAGCTGATATTCAATGAGCCTGTTGGACACTTCACTTCACCCGAGCCACAAGTTATCGTCTTCTTCCAGATGATGGACTTCCCGCCCTCATCCACCCACGCTTCCAGTGTCTCATCCAACCAGAGGAGGGGTTCAGCGGCTTCTCGCGGCTTGACTACCTTTGCCTGGGCATTTCTGAAGGTGTACGGGGCTAACCAACACATCAATATTGGGCAGAGGTTGCGGCTACAGCTCTTCAGGCCAAGGAAGCAGTCAGGAGTCGGCCTCAAGGATTTGCACAGCTGGTGGAAGAGCGGTAGCCGGATCAAGTACCCGGCCACCCTATACGTCTCCCTCCAGGAAATGGTCATTCCGCAGCACCCCAGGCCAGCTCTCAGGTGTGGTTTAAAGAGGAGGTTTTTTAACAATTAAGGAAGTATTTTGTTTGAACACCTTCTATTATTCACACACAAAACTGTAAGGTTGTATTTTTGATAGTGGTTAAGTAAAACTTAAAGGAGATGTTTTGTCTTTATTTGATCTTATAGTAATATGGCAGGAATAACTGTAATCCTACATTTACAGATCGATGCTTGCCACACAGCAGGAACAGGGTGGAGGAACTGTATTGATGGATGTCTTAGATCAAGCATCTACAAATGGATCAGTTCTTGGACCTCCAAGTACACATGATAAATTGCAAGTTAACTGGTCGCGCAAACCAAACCAATCTTGCAAAATACCAAACCATGTCAAACACTGCCTGTCCTATACTGACCAAGGGTGCTTAGTTGTAAAATTTTCTAATAATGGACTGAAACTTGCCTGTGGTGCTTACAAGCAGATTCTTGTATATGATGTTTTAAGTGGGAAGCTTGAAATAAGTTTATCTGGCCATTTAGGGCTTGTTTATGATGCATCATGGAGTGACAATGACGAGCTCTTGCTTACAGCATCGGCAGACTCAACGGCACGTGTTTGGAACACCAAGTTTGAGGAAGGCTGTGGACATGGCCAGGTTTTAACTCACCCCACTTATGTGTATGCTGCTAGATTTGTTCCTTCGAGACACCAAGTCATTGTCACTGGCTGCTTTGATCATGTTTTAAGAGTCTGGTGCAGTACCAAGGCAGGAAGTTATGGGGTTGTGCAGGAACTAACAAATCACCTGGGCTTCATCAATGCACTTTGTTTCAACCCAGAGGGGGATTTACTGTTTTCAGGAGATAAACAAGGCATCATTCTAGTCTGGAAGGTCAACATACCGAAAAAGGACAAGGGCAAAAAGAAAATCAAACCCTTATCTTTTGAACATGAAGTGAAGATACCTGACATTTTAGGAAACACAATCAATGCCATATCTTTTCACCCTGGAGGTTACCGCTTGCTAGTTCACACAAGGGACAGCCAGATAAGACTTGTGAATCATGTGCATTGGACTGTAACCCACAGATTGAGGGGTTTGCTGAATGTGCGCGAGCAAATTCGAGGTTGTGTAAGCCCATGTGGGACATGGGTATTGTCAGGTAGTGAAGATCATGGTGTTTATACGTGGAACTCGGACACTGGAGAAATGGTGTCAGCTTTTATGGATTTACCTATTGATGGAACTATATCATGTGTTGACTACCATCCACATGAACACATGATGGCTCTGTGTTCTTATTCTAATGAAGCTCCAGTCCTGATCCTTGATTACGATGAGGACATGCAGGTCACCAATACCACAGTGCCACTTGCCGTTCAACCTGCCGGCTCAGTGGCACCACACTCTCCCATGTTAAGAAGCCCAAGTCCCAGTTATGCCCCAAGAAAGCTGTCTTCATCTCCTCATAGGAATTATGCCTCCAATTCCATGGACAGAAGTGCATCGTCTCTGCTACATTCCGAAGCTCTTCCATACAGCACGCGATCACTAGAACCCAGTTCCTTTCATCACAGTCGCATGCATGGTAACCTGCACAGCACAGTTCTGGATCAAGAGGCTTTTGCTAAAAGTAACACAGATAATTCTGCTGCTAAAGACCTGTGGAGTGAACAAGGGAAAAGAATTCTTAACAAGTTAGACACAGTGCTGAAAATGGCAAGTGAAAACCCCATTGGCCTAAATGACAGCAGTGTAAAGTAAGTTTGATTTTTAGAAATGTTAAATTCCGTATAGGTAACTAAAGTTGTTCAATATCAAATATGTAAGCTTTAAATGTTTTTTTGTTTATGTATTTTTCAAAATATTTTTTGTATATTAGACAAGGGTCTACATAATTATAAAAAGTAACCATCATGAATGCATATATATATTTAGTTGAAACTTAAACAGAGATTCACATTAGATTTATAGTTTTGAATCAAATCAGTTATTTCTTTCTTCACTCTTCTGTATTCTTCTCTATGTTTGTTATACTTTCTCTTCAACTACTAGATCACCAATGATAGTAAAAGACCAACAGTTTTAGAGATTATATGCTATTTGTATATTTCAACCATCTGCTCATGTATTTGAAATATTCTTGCCCTGTAAATGAAATCTAATGACTGATATTACTCCTTGTTTAAATGACAGCCACTTTGGGGATGATTTGGTGCCCCTAGGACAGTTGGCTACCGTCCTGTATGACTACCATAGTGTGGAACGCGATGAACTCTCTGTGAAACAAGGTATGTAATGATTTTGTACTGAATTTTATTTGATTTTTTATTTATTTATTTGTTTATTCATTCATTCATTCATTCATTCATATATTTATCTATATAGTTACTATCTTCTTGATTCTTAATATTTCTGATCATATATTCATATTCAGTCTGATAGTGAACATAAGGAAACACTAAGCACCTTAATTTGTAGAAAGATAAAATGATGAGAAACATTACACTTACGGTATTTTAAGTCAAAACTTTTTTTCTTTTTTTTTTCATCCAAAGAAGAAACTAGTTTGACTGAAAATGACATGGGTTTTGTGACCTGAAGAGGGTAGCAGCTTCACAAAAAGTGGCATAGGTGTTTTGACCTGAAAAGGGAATTAGTTGAGCGAATGACAGCGTCTTGTGACTTTGAAGAGGGTGCTGGATTTTGTTTCTTATTTTACTAGGGAAGTGTTTCTAGCACTGGAACAATTCAAAGTTTCATCCCTTTCATCATTCTTGCAATGGGTTGTTAACCCATTCATGACAGGGCTATTTTGGCTGTAAATGGTTAGAATGCTGGGGTATTCAAACGCATAAACCTAACACCTCGGGATTCTCGGGGGCACTAGCCACGAGCGAGCGCTGTACCCCTGATCACCTGGCGTGCCGGCCTCCACTAAATATCTCATTGCCGGCGTCTGACCCAAAAACCACTGAACGTGATAGCAAGTCAACCGGCGCGAATGGGTTAAAAGTAAAGCGTGAAACTGAATTATCCCCAAGGTACCCAAAGAGAAAAAAAATAATGAGGCTTCTATTGGAAAATAGCATTTTATATCTTTTATATTTCTCATTTCTAAAACTTTTGTTAATATTCCAGGAGACTACGTTATGGTGATTCAAGAAACAAATAGCGACTGGTGGCTGGTGAGAACCGCTGATCAGAGACTCACGGGGCTTGTTCCAGCTTCGTATCTGCAGCAACTACCTGGGGGACTAAGGATTGACGATGATGACATTGACTGGATAGATTCAGGCAATGTAAGTTACTAAATGAATTCAGGAGATAAATGTACGTTGCTGGAAATGAGTGTTGGGTGAATGAAGGAACTGAATATAAGTTGCTGGATGGATTTGAGAAATTGATGTTCATTGCTGGACATTTCAGAATATGCAAGTTGTTGGATAGATTTTAGATATATATATGCATGTTGTAGGAAATGAATTTATTTTTTTTGGTAGACTCAAGACCTTGGTATGACTTGATTCTGATTCAAAGACATGTATTCTTTCATAAATGCTACGTTATTCTCACAATATGTGATTTAAGTCTGATTCACACTACACCTATCACATCACATCATGTCACCTCCTATCACTTTTCCATGAAGAGCACCACCCAATTCCCTCACATCCTCCATGTAAGCAAGTGACTGCACTCCTGTTAGATGAAGAGGAGCATTTCAACCCTGAAAAGAAAGGGGCTATGAATACACACTGCCTTGATGAAAAGAAAAGTTGAAAGTGAATACTGAACTCTTTACAAAGAATTGGAAGATGAGGAAACTGTATAATATATGTGTGGTTGTTTATTTGTTTGTTTTTTATTTGTTTTTTAATTCAGTTCAGATTTTCTTTCTGGTCACAACAAAGATCACTACCTGACAAAACACAGAAGCAGATTGGACTTGACAGCCACGTTAAGCAAAAAAATAAATAAAAATAAATAAAGGAATGCACAACTTCCCATTCCCCTCAACAGGTGATAGCCGTCCCCTCAGGGAGTGGAGAGGTGAGTTTCATCTCCGACAGCGAGGGAACCCCAAGCAGAGCCAGATCCCGCAGACACAAGGCCAAATTGGGTGGAGAGAGTGCCAAGGTCATCACTTCTACACCGAGACCCAAGTAAGGACCCTGCAACGAGGGAAATAAACACTGCC
>BOPN01005338.1:55000-57500 GCA_017312705.2 Penaeus japonicus
GTAGTATATCATCCATATTAGCTCATTTTCTTTATACTCAATGTGATAGAAGTATTGGTGTTTTATGGGAGGACAAAAGGCAACTTTATTTTTTCGTATTTTTGTGCTGTCATGAACGAATACGAAACATATAACCACCTACAATAAAGATAACAAGAAGAGGTAGGGAAGAGGAATGAAACCTGTGCTTGTGACTGTGAGTGCCACAGTGAATGGCATCCATATTGGCACAGGAGCACATTTTAGACACTAGGTATGGATTGAGTCACCTTCCTCTTCTCGTTCTGCTTGCACATCATTCATCGGTGGTACTTTAGAGCAAGGGTTCATCAACTTAGTGTGTGCCATCGCTCTATAGAGACAGTGCTTGCTACGACCGTAGATGGGTGCCATTCAAGGCTCTCTCTCCTGCTGGTGCTAGGAAAAAGTGGTGCCATCTAGGTTTTGGACGTTAAGCTAGCACAGTATTACGGTAATTATAGTAATTATGACTGCAGTAGCCATCATCACTCATTCCTTTTTCATAGCAAAATAAAATAGCACAGTGATCCAAAATCCCTGAACGTCATATACGTCATGACGCCCGTCATCAGGCTAAAGCTCCTACGTCATGTATGTCATGACACCCGTACGCAATGGGTTAATATAAAGTGTAATTGTTATTTACTTTTTTTATCTTTAGCAATTAGTTACCATTCTTCTCAATGGTAAAGTAACTAAGAAATCTTTTCTAAGATAATCTCTGTTTTTATTCAGAAAAAAAAATATGGCAGGATGTGGAAAATAATTCAAATACCTCTACACATGCTCTGATAAAAAAGAAAAAAATTATATTGAGAAGAGACGTTGGTTAAACAGGTGCGGTTTGAAATTATAGTGGATTTATAGCAGTGATTTATTTAGGAGTGGACTGAATAAGGAGGTTGATACTGGGAAGAATTATTCTCATTGGAATATCCCATAGAGCAAGATGTCTTCCTTAATTATGTTTATTTGTATATTATTTTTTTTTGGGGGGTAAGGGGATGGGGGGGGGGGGTAAGTGGGTTGAATTTAATTAAAGAAAAGGATGCCTCACAGGTGATAACTTTTCTGTGCAGCCTATAGAACTGCATTTTCCAGACGATTTTTCACTTATTGGTACAAAGACCAGTGCATTTATCCTTAAAAAATGTGTGTTGCAAATCAAGATAGAGAAAGGAGTCTTTATTGCATTTCTTCCCATTAGGCTTTTAAGCTCAGTAGAGACTTTTTGAATGATATTTTAATATTTTCATGTTTGTCTTGAGTGACTTGATTGAATTTAACCCATTCACGCTGGATGACGCGCTGTCACGTCATACAAATATTTTGCTCCTGTGAGATGAGGTCCTATCGTGTCATGATCACTCCCTCTAAATACATCTTTTACATAGTTACATATAGTTATGCTCATTCCACTTGCATTTCTATAGACACACACACACACACACACACACACACACACACACACACACACACACACACACACACACACACACACACACACACACACACACACACACACACACACACACACACACCTCTCAGCATCTCGTAAAATTGAGCGGGTGTAAAGCGCTCTGAGAAGCAGAGCATTGTATCTCGCCAAGAGAGATCTAGCTCTTGGAGGCTGCATGCACTAATTATCGTCACAGAGGGAGCAGTATCAGGCAAATAAACGGCTCGGCATGAATGGGTTAGAGGAAAATAGTACTCTTAAAAGTATATTTATACTTTATTTGTGGTTGAATGTATAAATTACATAGTGCATGATTTTTTTAAATATGCATATTGATCCATGAATAATAGCAGTCTTGCATTTGTAAAATATTTCTTGTTTTGTCATTCATTCTACATCAGGGAGAGTCTGGTATTCATTTACAGTAATGCTTGTAAGTAAGATGTAATCAGAATTTACATTTATATATTTTTTATGGATATTTTGTATAAGTTAATTGAATTATACTATTACTTTATGTGTGATTTTTTTAAAAATGATTTTCATATTTTATAGACGGGTGCATATTGCAATATGCAAATTAATGTTTGAAGATGTGTTCTAGTCAGGATGAATAATCAGGAAATAAAGTAAAAAAATATTCTTAAAATGGTTCAGTTTTAATAACCTCCCATTAATCACATTATTCATACAAAGAAATGGTTTCACAAATGTACATACATATATACACACACAGACATACACACACTAAACATATTCAGTATTAAGATTTTACAGTTTACTGCTTGTTTTTTTGGTCTATAAAACAGGTATTGACAATAGATAAATAATATGTTGAGCTGACTTTTCCCTTCACATTGGCAAATCCTTTTAACATCAACATGAAATCTTACACCTTTGCCCTGAAGATAATGTCTTTACAACTATGAGCAGCAGTCAATCAAGAACTCTGCATCTATCATGGTTATATTTTATTATCTGTATGCAACATGTTTCGTGGAAGACCTACATAGGTTTTCA
>BOPN01005338.1:65000-67500 GCA_017312705.2 Penaeus japonicus
TTCATTTTCTCTCTTTACATTAAAAAAAACAACCCAATTACATATAAATTGCATTCTGATCTGGTTGCAAACTGTATTCAATATAATTTCACAAAAATCATCAAAATCATCAAAATAAAAATATATCCATTAAGAAAACAGATAATAAATATAAATCTACTTAATGGTGAAAATCCTGAAAGAAAATGCTAAAAGATGATTTTACAATTCAGTGAAATGTAAGCATCCCATATGTGAGAAATAAATTGTACAGATATTTATCACACTTTGACTCGGTTTGACATATTTATCAATCCCAAAAGCACAGGGCAAGGAATAAAATGATACTCAAAAGTCTTTCATCTTGGGTAATGGTCGTACACAATTGTGCCAATTACTGTATAATATTATTTAAGAATTGAACAATAAATTTTATAATTCCTAAGAAGATAGATGACTATATAAAGAATACATAAAGGAGTATTTGAATAAAAAAAAAAAAAATAAATGTAATTATGCATTTTTAAAAAATTGCTATATATCTTTTTCTTCCACATTAAATAATCTTCATTTACTCTTTCAAAATCCCTGATCAAAAACCACAGACTATATCATCACAACTAAACACAGTCAAACAAAATACCATGTCATAACATATCTTTCCAAAAGTCTTTACATAAATCTATAAATTCCAGTCTCTCCAGAGAAAAATCCAAACATAAACTTTCATAAACTTTTTCAACTTTGACAGCATCTTCAGAACCCTTCTCTTGATCTCATAAATCTAACTCATTGTCTGCTCCTTCTTTACTAATGAGTGCCTCCAGGAACTGTCTGTAGATGTCTCTGTAGTCATTCTTCTGCATCCCAGATGAAGGTACATGATGTCCCCCTTTGTGACGGAGTACGGTAGGGTTGAGGAAAAGTCTTGCCAGCTTCTCTCCGTCCTCTGGAAATTAATTGTATGGGAGTATCATCTGTTTATTCAGTTATGCCTTTATTTTTTAGGTAATTTTAATATTATTGTTTAATTATTCCTCCTGTGGAAGTTGCAATAATCTTTTGTATCTTGTGGGTGTAACTTTATATTTTTCTTTCAACTATGACAGTTGTTACATGATTATGAAAATGCAATAGAATTTCTACTTCATAATATTATCCCATCCCCCAGAATGTGTAGATAAGGCATTAAATGATCTCAACAGCACTATTATATAATTCATTAATATCAAACTAAGATGATGCAACTCATTTGGAAAAATGGAAAAAAAAATCCCTGATTTTGACTTAAAGGGCAATTTTCATCCCCTGATTTTGCCTTGACATTGACTAAAAGTACCCCCCAATTCCTGTCCCTTCTAAGTTATACACAGAACTCATTAGAATACCAAGAAAGGTGATTGCAACTGGAAGGCAAAATGTTCTCACCTGGAGGGATGATTTGGTCCGCATCACCAAAGACATGAAGAGAAGGTAGGCTAAACTGTTCACTGTATAGTTTCTGATGAACATGACTACGGCTACAGAAGCCAGCAAAGAGAATTGCAAATTTAAAGTCAAAACTGAGTTCTGAAAAAAGGAGAAAAGAATATATAAGTGCTAAATATATACATTAATACTTAATTCACCTAAATATATTAAATCAGTCTGTTATATTATAAATAGAAAGAAAGAGAGAGAAAGAGAAAGAGAAAGAGAAAGAGAAAGAGAAAGAGAAAGAGAAAGAGAGAGAGTAAGAATGAAAAAGAGGAGAGAGAAGACAGACAGGAAAAAGAAGAGAGAAATTACGAAACTGACACTTGCAAATCAACCATAACCAGAGAGCAATTAAAACTACAAAGCAAACTCGATTTCAACTCACTCTTTTGGTGCTGCAACCCACATAACAACCCTACCATCGCCGCTCCCTGTGAGAACCCAAGTATACCATCAAAGGGGCCGGAACTTTGCACATGTCTCTCTATGACTAACAGACTTTCTTCGAGCCCACGATATGTCACCTCTCCATTCTCATCTGACCGTGTCCACCAAGCTCGTTCTAAAACACGAGGGAAACAGACAGGAAAGAAATCAGTGATTCATCTTCATTTTCTTGGGTGTATTTTAGGAATAAAAAGTCATATTCTACAAGTTGGTAAGATTAAATTAATGAAAAAAAAAAAAACACTCTACTAATTCCTGGAAATTTAATTGGTACATGTAACTTCTTTAGCAAAATTTATAATGCACTTTATCAAAGTTTTAGCAATTTTTCATGATTAATTATACCAAAACATATGGTCTGTGGTCATAAGTATACATAATATATATAAAGTGTAAATAAAGTCTTTAGTTTGAACTTATTTCTAGAATATAGTTTTCTGTCAGCATCAGTGATTACCTATATTTAGTAAATAATGATAATCTATTCTTATGTACTATTTGCTTGAACTCTACTCACACAATCCAAAAAAGCGTGCCCATAAACTAGCATTTTCTTCTTCTTCTTTTTTTAAGTGATGGTACCCTAAACTGAAAACAA
>BOPN01005338.1:77500-87500 GCA_017312705.2 Penaeus japonicus
TGATAAAGCTATGTTCTTGTCGCTATCTGTTTCTTAACAGTGAGTTTATACTTTATAATCAGGCCTATTATTCCAAAAAAGAAACACAATAAAAACAAGATTACGACATTCGCACTGTAACATTTGCGTTCCGATTTATACATCTAAGAGAATAATTCAAAACACGGATTGGGCTGGTCGAAGTCGAGGACAATAATGTCCGAATGCAGCCCATTACAGAAATATGTGAGGTCACAATAGAGCACAATATTGAGTAAATCACCGTTTGTATGTGTTCGATATATTCCAATACATCCCATATAATTACATAAATTATAAAACTATAAATAGAACATACACAAAGAAACAGCCACAGTAGCGGAGTGATCACAGTGCATGGCAGTCATTTATAGGGTTTTCTGTTGGCGATATCAACAATCGAAGGTTGCAAGCAACATATGGAACTGTATACTAGATGTAACAACTACTGGCAGGTGATGTTCAAATACTTGACACTTCTCCCCACCCGCTGTTCCGATGAGCATTTTACCTCCCACCTTTTTCTTGCGATCTGCTCGTAAAGTTTAATCAATTACATGATAATGTGGGGTATATCTAACCATAGTTCACCGCAAATGGTGTTTCGTGTTTTCAAATATGTTTCCATTAATATTACCCTTGACCAAAATGGGATATATGTGGAACATTACTTAATTCTTATCTAAAGAGGCAATGCTTTAAAAATCATTCACTTTTCAATGTACCCATTAAAAAAATATATATAATATCGAATAACAGGTCTCATCATCAACTGTGAATAGATAGATAGCGTTACAAAACACTAAACGAAATCAAGTCAAATGGCGAATAGCTATGAGGGAGGCTGGGGAACAAACTAACGGCCTCTTGCTGCCTAGAAATTGAAAAAAAAAAAAAAAAATAACCAATCATCTTCTTTGCTATCAAGGAGGGGGCGTGGCTTTTGGCCGGTAATGGGACGAGGTGACTGTAGTAACAATGATAATGATATCAATAATATTGTTACAATTATGATAATTATAATAAGGATAACGCTAGTACTATCATTAATATGATAGAATTATGTGATTGTATGGAAATTAAAGATGGTGATGATAATCAAAACAATAACAGTAACAGACAAAATTAATGATAATGGGCAGTTAAGTAACTTTCATGCTAATCGTGATATTCATGGCAATAATACTAGTAATAATAATAGAAGTATTGATAATTCCATAAGTGATAATTATAATAATGATGCTAATAATAAAGGAAGTAGAAAGAATGGTAATGATAATGATAACTGTAGCGATGGTAATGATAATGATGATAGCAATGATACTTATAATAATAATAGTAATAACAATAATGATAATAATCATAATGATGGTAATAACAGCAGTGATAATGATTATAATAGCAATAATGATAATAATCCTAATGATAATAAAATTGATGATAAAAATGATAGCAATAATGTTACAAATGATGATAATGCTAATGCTAACAGGAACTATGATAATAACAACAATATCAATGATAATCACAATAACAATAATAATGATATAAAAATACCATTATCATTATTATAATAATGATAAGATGATGATAATGATAAATATAAAAACGATAGTGATAAAAGTAATAATAAATGTAATAAAGACAATAATGGTAATAACAATCATGATAGCAATAGCAATTATAATGCTAATGATATATATGATCATAATCATTATTACAATAATAGTGGTGAAAATATGAACAGTATTGATGGTATTAATATTCATAATAACAACAACGATTATGATAATGATGATAATAGATTGTTTTCTCTCATGGTTGTACAAGTGTGGTAAAGTCCTCTTATTTAATTTGTGCCCAGAAGCCACGCCCCTTTTCATTGTTGAGACCCTGATTGGCTAATGTGCAATATTCGCGTCGCTACCATTTATTCACATCTGATAATCATAGGTATTCTTGTTAAAAGTAATAAAACAACATACCATAGACTATATATCTATATCTATCTATATATATATATATATTTTTTTTTTATGGTAATGTAAATATTTTATGCTTACCAGAAATAATATGGGTAATCATGTAATGTACGGCAAATAATGGTTGATGATAATGAGGTGATAACATTGACGCCTGCAGAGTGGCTGTCCACAGCAGTTCACCTACCCTCATAAGGTTTCATTAAATATGATGTTCCTGCATTACGATACAGGATATAGCTACAGTTTATGAAGGCTATAATTTACTTAGTGTTGTTTTGTTTTATTTATTTCCGTTAAAAACATTTCGCTACAAAACAGAGAAACGATGAATGGGCTGCATTCGAACACGATGTTGTCCTTGACTTCGACCGGAATACGATCCATGTCTAACATATTTTTAGTATTCTCTCTATAGTTCTAATGATCTAGAATAATTAAACTTACTATGCTCCCACTTTATAACTTTAGCATACAGACGAACCAGTCTGATCATGAACTGTGAAATCCCTTGGTGTCAATACTAGGATAGTAATACGAACACTGTATATCAACCAATCAGCTTCATAGATATGGAAAATGGGCGTGACTTCTGGGCACTATATATTGATTAAGGTTTAGTAATACTCCTGAGCTAATCGTAGTAGTCAATATACCTAGGAGTAATGGTTTGTCGATTAACCAGTAATATTTTACTGTCCCTAATCCATACGTAATCATAATTCAGTAATCTGATCGTAAATGGGGGTGGGGGGGGGTATCTGGAGCGCCCATTAGCCACTAAATAGAGTAAATTTTGCCCCCCCCCCTCCTTAGCGAAAAAGAGGAGGGGTAGAGGTTGAGGGGAAAATACTGGGGTGAACCATATCTATGTCATATTAACTTTAATCCCATGTATAAGAGAGGAAGAGAGGGCGGATATACCGGGATGGTAAAAGTGGAATGGGGGGGGGGGGCACTGGGATGCCACTTACCGGGAAAGAGGGGAGGGGGTTGGTACTAAGGATGTCCGTTACCGGGAAAGGGGAAGGGGGAGAGATACCGTGCTAGAGGAGGGAGGAGGGGAGGAAAAAGGTGCTGGGATACCGGGATTCCATCTACTGGGAAAGTGGAGGGGAAGAGATGCTACGATTCCACCAACCGGGAAAGAGGGAGAGACACTGAAATGTTATCTACCGGGAATTGGGAGGGGTAGAGACACTGGAATCCCACTTACCGGGAAAGTGAGGGAGTGAGGGAATAAGGGAGAGACATCGTTCTGTTTCCAGTCCTTCACTTTATTTACTTCTCTTTCCCTCCTTCCTCCTTCTCCCTTTCTTCCCACTCCACTTTTATTTTTACTTCCCTCGCTTTCCTTCCTCCTTTTCTTTCCTTTCATCCCTCCCTCCCTTGCCCCTCCTTCTCTTTCTTCCCTCTCTCCTTTCTCTCCCTTTCTTTATTCCTTTCTCTTCATATCCTTCATTCCTTCCCTCCTTTCCCCTCCCTTGCTCCCTTCCCCGACCTTTATTTTCCTTCCCTCCCATTCTTTATTCCCTCTATTTTTCCTTTCTTCCAATATCTCTCCTCCCTTCCCTTCCTCCCTCCTTTCATTCTTTCTCTCCTCCCCTCCTTCTCTTTCTTTCCCCCCTTTCCTTTCTCCTTCCCCTTCTCTTTCCATTCCTCTCCACTTCCCTTCCCCACACCTCTTTCTCTCCACCTCTCATCACACGTTCTCTTCCCCCTTCCCCTCTCTCTCCCCCTCTCTCTCCCCCTCCCTCTCCCACCCTCCCTTGCCTCTCCCTCTCACACCCACCCTCTCCCCCACCCTTGCCTCTCCCTCTCACACCCACCCTCTCCCCCTCCCTCTAACACCCACCCTCTCCCACTCCCTCTAACACCCCCCTCTCCCCCCTCTAACACCCCCCCTCTCCCCCTCCCTTGTCTCTCCCACTCCCTCTCACACCCACCCTCTCCCCCTCCCTTGCTCCTCCCACTCCCTCCTCTACCCACCCCTCTCCCCACTCCCCTCCCTTGTCTCTCCCACTCTCTCTCACACACCCACCCTCTCCCCCTCCCTTGTCTCTCCCACTCCCTCTCACACCCACCCTCTCCCCCTCCCTTGTCTCTCCCACTCCCTCTCACACCCACCCTCTCCCCCTCCCTTGTCTCTCCCACTCCCTCTAACACCCACCCTCTCCCACTCCCTCTAACACCCACCCTCTCCCCCTCCCTCTCACACCCACCCTCTCCCCCTCCCTTGTCTCTCCCACTCCCTCTAACACCCACCCTCTCCCACTCCCTCTCACACCCACCCTCTCCCCCTCCCTCTAACACCCACCCTCTCCCCCTCCCTCTAACACCCACCCTCTCCCCCTCCCTCTAACATCCACCCTCTCCCCCTCCCTTGTCTCTCCCACTCCCTCTCACACCCACCCTCTCCCCCTCCCTTGTCTCTCCCACTCCCTCTCACACCCACCCTCTCCCACTCCCTCTAACACCCATCCCTTCCGACTCCCTCTCGTCACCCACCCTCTCCCCCTCCCTTGTCTCTCCCACTCCATCTCACACCCACCCTCTCCTCCCCTCTCACACCCACCCTCTCCCCCCCCTCCCACTCCCTCACACCCACCCTCTCCCACTCCCCTCTAACACCCACCCTCTCCCCTCCCTTGCTCCTCCCACTCCCTCTCACACCCCCCTCTCCCCCCTCTTGTTCTGCTTCACACCCACCCTCCTCCCTTGTCTCTCCAATTTCCTCCAACACCCCCCTTGTCTCTCCCACTCCTTCACACCCACCCCTCCCCACTCCCCTAACACCCACCCTCTCCCCCACTCCCTCACACCCACCCTCTCCCCCACTCCCCCTCTCACACCCACCCTCCCCCTCCCTTGTCTCTCCCACTCCCTCACACCCACCCTCTCCCACTCCCTCACACCCACCCTCTCCCCCTCCCTTGTCTCTCCCACTCCCTCTCACACCCACCCTCTCCCCCTCCCTCTAACACCCACCCTCTCCCACTCCCTCTAACACCCCCCTCTCCCCCCCTCTAACACCCACCCTCTCCCACTCCCTCTCACACCCACCCTCTCACCCTCCCTTGTCTCTCCCACTCCCTCTCCCCCTCCCTCTAACACCTACCCTCTCCCACTCCCTCTAACACCCCCCTCTCCCCCCCCTCTAACACCCACCCCTCTCCCCCTCCCTTGTCTCTCCCACTCCCTCTCACACCCACTCTCCCCTCCTCCCTTGTCTCTCCCACTCCCTCTCACACCCACCCTCTCCCCCTCCCTTTGTCTCTCCACTCCCTCTCACACCCACCCTCTCCCCTTCCCTTGTCTCTCCCACTCCCTCTAACACCCACCCCTCCCCCCTCCCTTGCCTCCCACTCCCTCTCACACCCACCCTCTCCCACTCCCTCTAACACCCACCCTCTCCCACTCCCTCTCACACCCACCCTCTCCCCTCCCCTAACACCCACCCCCTCTCCCACTCCCTCTAACACCTCCCCAACACCCACCCTCTCCCCTCCCTTGTCTCTCCCACTCCCCCTCACACCCACTCTCTCCCCTCCCTTGTCTCTCCCACTCCCTCTCACACCCACCCTCTCCCCCTCCCTTGTCTCTCCCACTCCCTCTCACACCCACCCTCTCCCCTCCCCCTAACACCCACCCCTCTCCCCCCTCCCACTCCCTCCCTCCTCACACCCACCTCTCTCCCATTCTCTAACACCCACCCTCTCTCCCCCTCCCCTTGTCTCTCCCACCCCCTCTCACACCCACCCTCTCCCACTCCCTCTAACACCCACCCTCTCCCACTCCCTCTAACACCCCCCTCCCCCCCCTTGTCTCTCCCACTCCCTCTAACACCCACCCTCTCCCCCTTCCTTGTCTCTCCCACTCCCTCTAACACCCACCCTCTCCTCCTCCCTTGTCTCTCCCACTCCCCCTCCCTCTCACACCCACCCTCTCCCCCTCCCTTGTCTCTCCCACTCCCTCTCACACCCACCCTCTCCCACTCCCTCTAACACCCACCCTCTCCCACTCCCTCTCACACCCACCCTCTCCCCCTCCCACTCCCTCTCACACCCACCCTCTCCCACTCCCTCTAACACCCACCCTCTCCCACTCCCTCTCACACCCACCCTCTCCCCCTCCCTTGTCTCTCCCACTCCCTCTCACACCCACCTTCTCCTCCCACTCCCTCACACCCACCCTCCCCACTCCTCTAACACCCACCCTCTCCCCCTCCCTTGTCTCTCCCACTCCCTCTCACACCCACCCTCTCCCCCTCCCTTGTCTCTCCCACTCCCTCTCACACCCACC
Source organism: Penaeus japonicus (assembly GCA_017312705.2). Taxonomy (NCBI): domain Eukaryota; kingdom Metazoa; phylum Arthropoda; class Malacostraca; order Decapoda; family Penaeidae; genus Penaeus; species Penaeus japonicus. The sequence goes on from BOPN01005338.1 coordinate 83,803, forward strand.
CTCTCCCTCCCTTGTTCCTCCCACTCCCTCTCACACCCACCCTCTCCCACTCCCTCTAACACCCACCCTCTCCCACTCCCTCTCACACCCACCCTCTCCCCCTTCCTTGTCTCTCCCACTCTCTCTAACACCCACCCCTCCCCCACTCTCTCTCACACCCGCCCTCTCCCCTCCCACTCCCTCTCACACCCACCCTCTCCCCACTCTCTCTCACACCCACCCCTCTCCCTCCCTTGTCTCTCCCACTCCCTCTCACACCCACCCTCTCCCACTCCCTCTCACACCCACCCTCTCCCCCTCCCACTCCCTCTCACACCCACCCTCTCCCACTCCCTCTAACACCCACCCTCTCCCCCTCCCTTGTCTCTCCCACTCCCTCTCACACCCACCCTCTCCCACTCCCTCTCACACCCACCCTCTCCCCCTCCCTTGTCTCTCCCACTCCTTCTCACACCCACCCTCTCCCACTCCCTCTCACACCCACCCTCTCCCACTCCCTCTCTCCCCCTCCCACTCCCTCTCACACCCACCCTCTCCCCCTCCCTTGTCTCTCCCACTCCCTCTAACACCTACCCTCTCCCACTCCCTCTAACACCCACCCTCTCCCCCTCCCTCTAACATCCACCCTCTCCCACTCCTTCTAACACCCAATCTCTCCCCCTCCCCTTGTTCCTCCCACTCCCTCTCACACCCACCCTCTCCCCCTCCCTTGTCTCTCCCCCTCCCTCTCACACCCACCCTCTCCCACTCCCTCTAACACCCCCCCTCTCCCCCCCCCCCTTGTCTCTACCACTCCCTCTCACACCCACCCTCTCCCCCTCCCTTGTCTCTCCCACTCCCTCTAACACCCACCCTCTCCCACTCCCTCTCACACCCACCCCCCTCCCCCTCCCACTCCCTCTCACACCCACCCTCTCCCACTCCCTCTCACACCCACCCTCTCCCCCTCCCTTGTCTCTCCCACTCCCTCTAACACCCACCCTCTCCCACTCCCTCTAACACCCACCCTCTCCCCCTTCCTTGTCTCTACCACTCCCTCTCACACCCACCCTCTCCCCTTCCCTTGTCTCTCCCACTCCCTCTAACACCCACCCTCTCCCCCTCCCTCTAACACCCACCCTCTCCCCCTCCTTGCTCCTCCCACTCCCTCTCACACCCATCCTCTCCCCTCCCCCTAACACCCACCCCTCTCCCTCCCTTGTCTCCTCCCACTCCCTCCTCACACCCACCCCTCTCCCTCCCTTGTCTCTACCACCTCTCACACCCACCCCTCTCCCCCTCCCTTGTCTCTCCCACTCCCTCTAACACTCACCCTTTCCCCCTCCCTCTAACACCCACCCTCTCCCACTCCCTCTAACACCCACCCTCTCCCACTCCCTCTCACACCCACCCTCTCCCCCTCCCTCTAACACCCACCCTCTCCCCCTCCCTTGTCTCTCCCACTCCCTCTAACACCCACCCTCTCCCCCTCCCTCTAACACCCACCCTCTCCCCCTCCCTTGTCTCTCCCACTCCCTCTAACACCCACCCTCTCCCCCTCCCTTGTCTCTCCCACTCCCTCTCACACCCACCCTCTCCCCCTCCCTTGTCTCTCCCACTTCCTAACACCCACCCTCTCCCCTCCCTTGTCTCTCCCACTCTCTCACACCCACCTCTCTCCCACTCTCTAACACCCACCCCTCTCCCACTCCCTCTACACCCACCCCTCTCCCCTCCCACTCCCTCTCACACCCACCCTCTCCCACTCCCTCTAACACCCACCCTCTCCCCCTCCCTCTCTCACACCTGCCCTCTCCCACTCCCCTAACACCCACCCTCTGCCCCTCCTCTAACACCCACCCCTCTCCCCCTCCCTTGCCCCACTCCCCCTAACACCCACCCTCTCCCCCTCCCTCTAACACCCACCCTACCCATCCTCTTGTCTCTCCCACTCCCTCTAACACTCCAATCTTCTCCCACTCCCTCTCACACCCACCCTCTCCCCTCCCTGTCTTCCCACTCCCCCTCTAACACCCACCCTCTCCCTCCCCTAACACCTACCCTCTCCCCACTCCCTCTCACACCCACCCCTCCCCTCCCTCTAACACCCACCCTCTTCCCCTCCCTTTAACACCCACATTTTCCCCCTCCCTTGTCTCTCCCATTCCCTTTAACACCCACCCTCTCCCCCTCCCTTGTCTCTCCCACTCCCTCTAACACCCACCCTCTCCCACTTCCTCTCACACCCACCCTCTCCCCCTCCCTCTAACACCCACCCTCTCCCCCTCCCTTGCCTCTCCCTCTACCCCCCTCTACCCCAGTGTAGCATTACCTACCGGGAGACGACCTGTAGGCGAGGAGCATCGTCTGGGAAGCAAGTAAGGGATGGGGTTGTAAGACAGGAGACCCGAGGGCGTGGCCGTCCCAGATGCAAGTGTGCCACGCGGGGTCTGCAAATTTCATGAAGGGGGAGGATCATTAAAGAAAAAAAAAGAAAATAGGTCTGATATCAGTCTAGGAATCGTGCAGAGGAAGAAGGAATAGTGTGAAAGAAGGGGAAAGAAAAAAAAAAAAAAAAAAAAAAAGGAGAATGAAATGAAAGAAAAAAGAATGAGAAAAAAATGGGGATGGGATGTGTTTTTTTTTTAAATAATTTCTTTTTTTTTTGTCTTTGATCCTTATGGTTGATTCAAGAGGGGGGAGGGGGGGAGGGGGAGGGAGGGGGGTGAATGAGACAGTAAATGCTTTACAAAATGGATTTGAGAGAAGATTTGTCACAATGCATTATTTTGTATATCCTAAAGACAGATGGCCCATTTTATTATTTTTTTGCAATTTATCATTATCTATCTATATATATCAAGGGAAATTGTGGTCTGAAAGTGATCTTCCTTTCATCCTTAGATACACACAGTTAAAACCGGAAAAAAGAGTTTGAAAATATATAAAAATAAAGAAAACCATAACGTTAGAGATATTAGTTTAACCTCACCTCTTACGTGTTTGGTCAAGGGAGGAAATGAATGCTTCAAAATCCATAATCAATATCAAAGATCTTTATAATCCCCGAAAAAATAGAACAAACAAAACAAATAAAGGAGGAGAAGGAAATTCAAAAACCAGATTTCTGAAAAGTATCTTCTTATTTATTCGTTTTCTTTTACATCTTATTGTCTGTTTTTTTGTTTTTTTTGGTTTTGTTTTTTTACAGTGGTGTACACAATGTTTGAGTGCAAGAGCGGCAAATCAGAGAACAGGTATTAACAACGACAAACAAACAGATGACAGGCTATTAACCATTTTTTTCCTAAGACCAATCTATTCATGAGTCAATCGGGTTTGAAGAATATTTCAGTTACTCCTAAATCTTAGTGTCAATTTCTCAAGAAAAAAAGGAAGTTTTCTAAATCTATGCGGTTGTGTTCACGAATCAAACTTGAAAACTTGAATGCAAAATATGTATATATGTATAAAAATCTTTCTTCTGGATTTTCATAACCATGGTTATTTTTTTCTTCTTTTAGCGTTTTTATTTTAAATATATATGTATATATGTTATACGTTCCGGTTCTTTGACTTTTCTGTTATTAATCCAACACTAAAACAAATTCTTAAATACAACTCGTAGGTCTATCCACTGATTCTACAGTAATAATTATTTTCCAAAAGCGTCAGGGGAAAACAATGTCTCTCTCTCTCTCTTTTTTCTTTTATTTCTA
>BOPN01005339.1:0-10000 GCA_017312705.2 Penaeus japonicus
ATAAATTCTGCATCTAGTTCATATAATAATTAAGACCTTGATATATATATATATATATATATATATATATATATATATATATATATATATATATATATATATACATACACATATATACACACACACACACAGGGGAATAAATATTAATTACAATAGAATGTCATGAGATATACAGTACAATATATATTAGTAAGAGTTCATAACACACAGAAGTATGGTACATTTAAGTCATTTACTTAGGTTACAAAAGATAACATGTAATGTAATATAGGTAAAATACGCGAAAGACATAATGGACAAAGTAGTACAACTATTGTTATAATAACATACACATTTTATAAGATTTTATAAAGCTAGGAATAGAGCAAATTTCACTCTGATCTTGGGTATACCATTCCACACAGACAGTGAAGATGCTTGTGTCTGAGAGGATGACACGTGCTCTGCTGTAAGGAATATTGCGTTCTGAAGACTATAACATAAAATTGTTATAGTCATTTTCATCAATATATAGGCTATTAATAGACTTACACACAAGGACTACATACCTGAACCGTAGAATGTGGTTTAGTTTCAGGATGTCATGCTTTCGATTTGTGACATGTTTGGTCGTGTTGCTTTCAAAATGAAATTGTTCTGATATGTTTACAGGCTATGGTAATGGCTTTGAATTTGTTATCATATGTCCCTTTCCTCACTAGACTGCAGTATGGTATTAGGGGATGGACTGCTGACTTATGTCTTATTTACTTAACATGTTTATCATCTATCAGGTGTATAGTATAGATTCCGCATTGCCTGTTCAACTTTTGTACGTTTTGAATATGTATCACCAGTTCATGTTTGAGTCAATTACTAAACCAAATAGTCCTTTCTGGTGTGATTTATTAACGCTTTAACGTTGTATTCTGAGTGGGGGTAAAGGCGATATAATTTTAGTTATAAGGAAATGCGATGTAACGTCTCCTTTACGTTAATTTTGTATGTGTTTATTTGAATCCAATTCGCAACGTTTCTATGCCACCCGTTACAATATTTACAAGATAAAAGATAACATTGTTGCTGGCACATAAAGTACCATCGTGCTATAATACTTTTTGTCATACCGTACATTTTCCTGCAGAACCATACCAGAGATGTTTTTTTTACTAAGCTCCGTATTCATTTGCTTTAGTTGATATTATATGATGGTCGATAGTGTCATTGTGTTAGAGAGATCAGGAAATATGCTTTAAGTATATTTGTCATCCATTTCTCTCAATTCTTAATCCGTGAATTTGATAACAATTGTTTTTGCAATATGTTTCATGGGAATCTATTGTGGTTTTCACAGGCGATAGTACTGTTTTGCAAAACTTTAGCAATCTATTAAACATAAAGGTTTCTTCAGTTTTTTTCACACTTTATAAAGATAATGTAGATATAAGGCGAATGTTTTAATCTAACTGATTCAATAGTCGGTGTTTCTCTTGCAATTTCCACAAATCTGGAAATACTCCAGAGGCGATGGAACCGTTACAGAGATGGTGTATTTGTTCTGATGAAAAAAAAATGTATTTGTTTAGTCATTTCATTTTCTTAATAACTGTTAATATCTTAATATGATTTTGTTAACAATGCAATGATTACATTTTGACACATAGAGTGGAAACTATTTGATTGATAGGCCACTGAACATCGTGTAGAATTCCAATAATTCATGGTTGGATCTAGGACAAGAACCCAGGATCCTGTTCTTATTATCTAAGTCATTATACAATGTTTTTGAATAAGAAACTCACATTGAAGTGATCTAATGTAGATATATAAATAACTTCAAAAGTATTTAAGTTTTCTAAATTGTTATTTAAGTTATTGGTATAGTAATCCTTGTAAGGTACGTGATGACATAGGAAAATTATTTGGAATAAAATTTTGCCATATAATCTTAGTATGTTCAGAGCTTATTGCAGTTGACAACAACTTGTTCTATTTTATGTCTCTATACATTACTCTCGTAATCACATGCATTGCGATGTGATTTTAACATTAACATAGACACTTACCTGTCATCTATTCAGTCACTACGAATTAAGCAATCGCGATTTTCTTTAAAATACGCAGCAACACCAGCACTTAGACCGGAAGTGCCTGCGACGAGGCACCAGTGCCATCAGTGACCGTGGCACCAGAAGTGCCAGTGGAGCGCTATTTGACGCAAACAACTTTCATGAAGAATAGTAAGACAAAGGAACAGAAAGTTAGTTATTGATAATAAGTTGCAAAGTGAAGGCATTATCCTACAGTAATATGATTGGGTTAAATACTACTCAACTTATAATGAAAGGTATGAGCATAATTTCCATTACCTTTAGTACATATCTTTCTCCATATTCATCTGTTTTGAGTATCCATTACTGTAAAACAAAGGTGCGCACCCCTATAATGCACGGCGTAGAGGAGAGAAAGAGCGAGAGAGTGAGATAGAGAGAGAGAGAGAGATAGAGAGAGAGAGACAGAAAGAGAGAAAGAGAAAGCTGCATATATGTGTGTGCGTGCGTGTGTGTGTTTGTGTGTGTGTGTGTGTGTGTGCAGATGCACGCAAGCACGCACGCAGATACACACACACACACACACATATATATATGTATATATATATATATATATATTTATTTATTTATTTATACATATATATACATATATATACATATATATACATATATATAAATATATATATAAATATATATATGTATCTTTATATCTATCTATATATATATACATATATGTGTATATATATGTATATATATATATATATCTTTGTATATATATATATATATATATATTTGTATATGTATATACACACACACACACACACACACACACACACACACACATATATATATATATATATATATATATATATATATATATATATATATATATATACATATATATATAAGATATATATATATATATATATATATATATATAAGATATATATATATATATATATATATATATATATATATATATATATATACTGTATATATACATACAAATATCTGTATATTTGTATTTGTATCTTTCGCACTCTCTTTCTCTCTTACTCACTTTGTGCGATCTTTCTAAAGATTTTGACACTGTCCATCACATAATTATTCATAACAAATTAAGAAACCATAGAATTGATACCCATGGGTTTGATAGCTATCTAAATACAAGAACCCAATCGGTAAAAATTAATGAGAATATATCATCAGCACAACCAGTTTATTTCGGTGTTCCACAAGGATCTATATTAGGCCCGATCTTATTCACAATTTTCATTAATGATTTATCAACCATAGTCCATAACTGCCATCTAATACAGTACGCTGATGATTCTCAATTTCTCCACAGTGACTCAGTGAACAACTTAAGAGGCACTGATAAGAAACACTCAAGACACTCTTGTTAAAGTAAAACGATATCTTGATAACAATGGTCTTAAAATAAATCCACTAAAAACGCAATGTATTTTCATAGGTAGTCGGCAAAATTTAGCTAAAATTCCCATATACACAACCATAGATTTCGAAGATTACCAAATTAAACCAAGCACTTTAGTAAAAAATCTAGTACACTTCGACAGATATATGACGTTTGAATCCCATGTTGATAATATACATAGAAAGGTGGTGGGAACATTAATATATCTTAATCATATAAAAAATCAAATCCCTACAGAAACAAGAATCATGGTTGTTCAAACTCTAGCACTAAGCATCATTAATTATTGTTTAAATATTTGGGGCTCTACTAACAAAACCCTAATGCAGAAAGCACAAAGACTACAAAACTTTGCTGCAAGAGTTGCATTGGGTAAAGTTAGGAAGTTAGATCACATCACCCCACACATTATTCAACTTAAATTGTTAAAAATTCAAGCCAAATGCAGTTATGATACATGTGTTTTTATTCATAAAATCATTCATGGGAATTATCCACAATGGATCCTGCCCTTACAAACTGTGGGGAACACATCAGGTGTTCGAATCGACAAGTAAATTCTCTATATGTTAAGAGATCACACACAGAAATAGGGACACGGCAAATGCTAATACGTGGACCCATGACCAGGAACTTACTACCTCATAATGTTAAAGACATCACTAACCTAAATAAATTCAAAACAAAATTAAAAGAACATTTCCTAAATTGTCAGTTGTGACATCGTATATATATATATATATATATATATATATATATATATATATATATATATATATATATATATATATATGTATATATATATGCATATGTATATGTGCATATATATCTTTATATATATATATACACACATACACACACACACACACAAACGTGTGCGTGTGCGAGTGTTAGTTCTTTTCTTCGTAAGAAGACGTCCCTGTCTACCCTTCTAAGGCGTGATCTTATCACTCGGGGGGCCACGGCGGGTCGTACTCGACCCATCCGTCTATGATGATATATATATATATATATATATATATATATATATATATATATATATATATATATATATATATATATATATATATATATATATATATATTTATTCATATATATGTGTGTGTGTGTGTGTGTGTGTGTGTGTGTGTGTGTGTGTGTGTGTGTGTGTGTGTGTGTGTGTGTGTGTGTGTGTCTGTGTCTGTGTCTGTGTGTGTATGTGTGCATGTGCGTATGTTGTGTGTGTGTGTGCATGTGCGTATGTTGTGTGTGTGTGTGCATGTGCGTATGTTATGTGTGTGTATATATATATAAATCTCTCTCTCTCTGTCTAAATATATATATATATATATATATATATATATATATATATATATATATATATAAACGTATATATATATATATACATATATATATATATATATATATATATATATATATATATATATATATATATGTATGTATGTATGTATGTTTTATGTATATATAAATATATATGTATATATATATATATATATATATATATATATATATATATTTATATATGTATGTATAATTCATACATTTTCATATTCCTTATATAAACGTACAATATATGTATACCTTCTTTTTTTCTTTTCTCCTTTTCATCCCGCGAGAGAAAGGAGAACATAAGTGCTAAAGGGAGAGTAAGTGTCAAAAGAAATTCAGACACAGAGTGCAAGACAAAGGGTTCACAATGGACCGCGAGATAAAAGGGACAACAATAGCTCAAGTTGAGGAAGTATTTCCCCAACGATACAATTGGAAGATGTTCGTCGTACAGAAAGATGAAACAAGGAAACATATGGAAATGCTTAAAAAAAAAAAAAAAAAATGAAGTTGAATTGAGTTAACTATTTCGAAACATTTTCTTATCAAGGGTACGAGGCAAAGTTCTTGAATAACTGTTGTTTCTGCATAGCGCTGTGTCCTCGCGGTATATAGAGCTTTATTCGTTCTACAGTCCTATTCTCAGCATATGCAAATACGTACTCTTACGGGAAAGACTTTGTGGAATGGATCTTAACTTTACATGAATAATGTGGTATACCCAGACGACGAAGGCTGTATCACTATGTTATATTTCATCCTTCTCTCATATATGAATCGCACATTAATTTGTCAGAGATCAGTGTTATCATAATGGACCTACTTTATTCAACACTGATAATTGCCGGCAAGCAAGCCTGCCTTTCTTTGCAATTATAGTTTTCATCACAACCGAATCAATTTGACATCAACAATATTTGTCTAAGTTACAATGCTTGTTTTGGGCTCATCGTGTTACTTTTTTTTTAAAGTTTCATAATCAACAGTTTGCAAATTTAGATGAAAAATAGACTCTTATTTATCGGTTAGTTATATCTGACACTTCCGATCTTTGCATTTGTTGGACTTCTTGCGTTTCATTATATAAATCCCGAGATCTTACAGATAATTTCGATTATCGGGAGTCCTTAATAAGTCGCGCATCAGCCACACATTTACGAAGAATCAGCACATAATGCTAGAGTATATCAACATCATCAACAGGTCATCAGATAGATTAGAACGCATGTGTGATTGCAATATTATTCACACAGTCTGTTTATATGTATACCTAATTGCTAAACTGTCCATTTATGCATATTCATATTCATCTTAACGTTAAATAAAAATATAATAATATACATGTATATATATGATATGCACTCAAATCAGAATTCAACTTGTTTTGCAATTGTTTTTGGAAGTTTGTAAGAATGTACACGACTTGCATGTAAATGCAATTTAGTCGACTGCTACAGAAAATTATTTTTAAGAGTATATCATGGTAAAGTCGCAAATATATTGTTTGAATAGGAAAAATCTATCTTAAGTAAGTGTCTAAAAGGATCTACTAATCATCTACTGACAAAAAACAAAAACAAAAAAAACGTATCATACATACAGCATACTAAAAATCCCACGATCTTCTCATTTCCGGAAAAAAAGGGTTAGGAATATGCACAGCAGTATGTGAAAGCTATGATTTCCAACTTTTTAATATACCAGCCAAAAAACTAAACACGGTATAGAGGAAAATTGTTAAAGACCTACAATTTTACATTGGCTTACATAGTCTTATAAATGTATTAAACTCACAATACTGGTTTATCTGGCAAAGCTTTTTGTTTTGTTTCCTGATACGTGTTCTGATCCTTTTTGATGGACGGAAATAATATTTCTTCACCTTTATCCTAGTGTTCACAACTGAACTGCCATTCTCTAATCGCTCTCATGTTTGATATGAACAGCCCTTAAGTATGACGTCGAATTAATAACAAATAAGAAGAATGATGATGCCACCAATTTTGAGGAGCTCAAAACTATGACGTCATACCAACAGAACATCTGATCCCAAATTTTCGCGAAGGATAAAGCATGTAGGAAAAAAAATATATTGGTGTCCCCTTGTCTTCTAGCCTCTCCCCCGTGACTTCATCTGACCTTCCTATAACTATCCTATCACTATCACTATCACTATCCGCAGAATAAGCTTATGTAAATCATGGTGCATTCTAACTATTCATGTTGTGTTCTGTGTCTCTTTGACTTGATTTTGTTCGTTTGGTTTTCAGAACTTTCGGCAAACACGAGAACAGACTAATTCAATCTTTCTCCATCTTTTTTTTTTTTTTTTTTTCGTTTTAGTCCCTCTAATGTAATTTACCTGGAAGAGTAAATGCGGTCTTACTGCATATCCTTGAGTGAGACCCCTTTGTTAGAACATGGGAGCATTATCAAATGCTCTATTAGATTGCTCTATTACTTCGAAATACAAAGAAAAAGGACACTTATTTTCAGTCGAAAGTAAACCTTGAGTTCAGTCCATCTAAAATGACAAGCTAGCAAAGCCCGTGGACGTTGGTAAAGTAAATGACTGGCATCGACAGGGCTTTGGGTGGCTTAAATGGGGCAGCCCGAGAAAAGCAGGAACACAGTGGCTTTTATGAGATTTCAATATAAAGCCGCAATGTTCTCATTTTCTTTTCCTGTTGCTTCTTCCGGTGCGGCAATTGAGACGGTGCCACGTCCTGTTTTCCAGCTATTGTCTTCTACTTTCATATCTGATCTTGCTATGTTTGTGATAACATGCAAATATATGGTGGTCTTTTCATTTGCATGTGGATCCTGAAAGTATGCACATCTTATGAGGACTAGTTTTGCTCTTGTCATTAACTACAAGACAATGGAAAAACGAAAAATTTCCCTCTGTACGTAATATTTGTATCGTTGTATATTGGAGTGCTTGGCTATATCGACACTCTTTTGATTCATTTTTTTATTATTATTCTTGGGATTACATTTCACCCTTATATCACATTTCAACAACTAATGTTGAATATATTAAGAAAACGCTCTCTCTCTCTCTCTCTCTCTCTCTCTCTCTCTCTCTCTCTCTCATTCCCTCTCTCTCTCTCTCTCTCTCTCTCTCCCTCTCTCGCTCTCTCTCTCTCTCTCTCTCTCTCTCACTCTCTCTCTCTCTCTCTCTCTCTTCCCCTTTATATCTGTTCTCTCCTTGTATACATAGATACATACACACACACACACACACACACACACACACACATACATACATATATATATATATATATATATATATATATATATATATATATATATATATATTTATATATATACATATATATATATATATATATATATATATATATATATATATTTATATATATACATATATATATATATATATATATATATATATATATATATATATATATGTATATATATAAATATATATATATATATATATATATATATATATATATATATATATATATATATATATATTTATATACATGTGTGTGTGTGTGTGTGTATATATATATATATATATATATATATATATATATATATATATATATATATATATATATATATATATATATATGTATGTATATATATACATATATATATATATATATATATATATATATATATATATTTATATGTATATATATATATATATATATATATATATATATATATATACATAAATATCGCTCTCTCTCTCTCTTTTGACAAAGGGGGGTAGGAATGTAGTGGTAATGAATATTCTGAAATACATATTTCTACTCACATAGTAGTAAAAATAAAAGTTATTAATCATTTATGTTGTTGAAGTAAATGTTAAAATGACATGTAATAAAAAGAATAATAATACTCAGATCGCAACAATTTTTGTCCCGCGCGTGGGGATAAGCATCTGTTATTGTAGTATTTCAGCTGCATGGAATTTATACACGCGAACAATGAACATCTATTTTAGCAGTATCTGACATCCTTTTTCTAGTGTTTGCGAAAACAAATACCTTACAAGTGAAAAATGGTCCCACTTGTCTAGATGCATGAGAAAGATTTACACACGAAATATTTATTTTTCAGCGAGCTTTCGTTTTCCTTACGATATATTCCCTCTCACCTTTGACTTATTTAATTAACTAATTAAAATAATCTAAATCTGAACATGAAGATAAGTGATTATTTTACGTCATTTATATCATTGTTTGACACAATAGTGGTAGTGATAAAAAATATATATATATTTATATATTAAAATGGAAAATTAGAATTAGACTGTGAAGAAAGATCTCACACGGTTGTAGGATAATGTGAGATATTGCATTTAATCTTTTTCTTATCCTACCGAAAAAATCGAGATGAAATGTCGACGTGTATATAATGGAGATATACAGGAAAGCTTATTAATAGCAACTCGCTCCTGGAAAATGTATATATATGCCAAATTATTATTAACACCGTTATCAAAAATAAATTGCTGATATTTTATTGTTATTTATGTATATATTTACAAACAAAACTAAATACTAGAAAGAAAGACATATTTTAATCATGCCTTCTATGACTTTGAAAGTTTTTTTTCATGCATTCTTGCTTATTATATGCAATTATTTGTGCAATAGAAATGAATGTTGAAATAATATACAATAAAAAGTACGTTGTCACTCAGAAATAACGCTACCACTGTTATTTCACTGTTTTATTCTGATTCTCTTCCATCACTTTCAACCCTTGAACCGATGACCTCGACAGTTCCTTCCTCAGAGACAATATTTTTACCCTCCTCTTCCTTCACATCTTCCAAGCCCAAAGAAGAAGAAAAAAAGAAAGAAAAAAAAAAACGGTTCTGGGTGGTGGATAATCCAATTGCATTGCGTTCCATTTCGTTCACATCCCTCTCCTGTCGAGGACTGAAAGATTACTTGCAGAATTGTACGGTTTCTGTGAATGGGATTGTCTCTGAATGACCTTCAGTTGCAGAGAAGGGTCTTAGGGTCTCTGGGTACTTATAAAATATTCCTCGCTGTATTGTCATCTCTAAGTTTCTTTTACTGCCTGGGGACTCATTCCGTTATGATAGGAGGGAGATCAGTCCATTGCATAAGAGGGTAAGTTTGATTGTTGTGATCCTGTTGGGTTGCTCTCTTCTCATGTCCTTGTTGATTTGAAGCTGTTTCCTTTTTTTCTCTTT
>BOPN01005339.1:47500-50000 GCA_017312705.2 Penaeus japonicus
AGACGCAGGAATGCGGAAAGGAGGCATCTGTCACAACAACCTCAACCCCCTCCCACCACTCGACATCCGATCTAACAACCCTCACCCATGACCAGTCTACATACGAACCTTTCCCCTTTACATCCCCTCCCCCTACCAGATTGTCCTCTACCTCCACGCCACAAAATAAATACACACAAAACCACTCCTCCCCTACACCTTCCTTGGCAGTATCCATAACCAATGCATCTCCTACTTCTCCCTCACCACCACCAACCTCTCCTGACACTCCGCCCCCTCCTCCCTCACCTTCCATGGCAGTATCCACAACCAATGCCTCTCCTAGTTCTCCCTCACCACCTCCACCCTCCTCTGACACCCCGTCCCCTCCATCCGTACCCGCACAAAGAAAGCAGACTCGCGACCTTGCAGACACGCCAGCCGCCCCCCGCCCGGTGCCACGCAAGCGTTTGCCCAGGAACAACGCCGAGACATCAACAACTAGCATGAGAAACGAAGCCTCTGCACAAGTAACACCCAGAAGAAGCTACATTAGAAATAGTAAAAGGAAGAATAAGCAAAAACCTCTTACACCAAACCGCAACTGGGAAGATGCCCCCTCTACCACCCCTCCTACTACACAAGCACTACCGCTCGTCATCAACAACTACGTATAACGAGCGGAAACACAGCAATCCCGTCAACAAGACGAGGAAGGTTTCGTCTCAAAAGAAATCAAAAAAGAAAACAAGGGAGAAGCGCAATACATCAAAACCCCTACAAGGTCCCTATCGTCCCATGGTAGTGTACTTGTATATCCTGTCATCCAGATACAAACGAAGAAAATATTGAAGATTTCCTCGTTAGTTATTTTGACAACATATCAAAAGTCAAAGCTTTCAAAACTAAGATGACACATGAATATTATTCAAGCTTCACTGTCACTATAAGAGGCAAAGAGATCAATTCAGAACTTTTTATAGAATCCGATGTGTTCCCTGATAACGTAAAAGTTTTCTTAAACAGAAACAAGTACAAAACCGAGCAGAATGTTTGACCGCGCAAAACCGTCAGCGCGGCCAGTGATTAGGTCACAGAACATCTTAAAAATAGAACATATCAATGCACAATCTCTCCTCGGTCACCTTGAAGAAATTGTATTGTTAGTAAAGGAAAGAAATGTAGACATACTCTGTGTTAGTGAAACATGGCTCCACCAGGAAATGATAAGTAACTTTATCAGCATTCCAAATTATCAAGTTTGTCGATGTGATGCAGGGCGAGGAGGTGGAGTATGCATATTTGTAAGGGATACCCTTAAGTCAAATAGGATATCAACTACAACAGTTAATAATACTGCCGTAGAAGATGTCTGGGTTACCGTACAAAGCAACATGCTTCCTTCCTTCATTATTGGCGCCGTCTATAGGCATCCCCATGCAAAATCTGAATCTTTTGAATATCTTGAAAAGGTTTTTAGAGAAATGTCCTTAAAAAAGAAATCACTTTTTATCTTAGGTGACTTAAATGATGATTTAAATAAACCACATGCTAAGTTAGCAAAGTTAATCAAGAAAAATAAACTAGAACAAGTGATCAATAAACCCACAAGGATCACAGAAAACAACTCGTCTTTATTAGATGTAATAATAACGAATAGATTAGATACCATACTCCATACAGACGTCATTCCATGTCATGTTGCTGATCATGAACTTATTACGATGACGTTGAATATAAAGAAACCAAAGCGACCACCGGTTACAAAAACTTTTCGTGACTTCAATCACTATGACCCTCAGTCATTATGCGAGCTAATCATATCTAAAGAACCAACTCTATTAGATATTTTATCAACAGACAATGTAGATACCCAGGTAACCATCCTTACGGAAGTGATAAAAAGCAGCATAGATGCCTCTGCTCCCTATGTGACAAGAATCGTCAGACGTCCCCCTGCTCCATGGATAAATGACGACATCAAGAGAGCTATTGCCGAAAATAACACTCATAAAGCTCTCAAAATAAATAGATTTGATGACACCCTTCAGGCTGCATATAAGCAAAAAAAGAAAAATGTTAAAACGCTTATCAAAAGTACAAAAGCATTTTTAAAACAAGTTCAAAGAATGTAGACACAACTCTTCCAAAACATGGAAAAACATGGACTAGTGTCTAAGAAGAAACATCACACAGACATTTGCATAAATTCCAGAAACAATATAGAATATTTAAATGACTTCTGTGCAGAAGTCGGCAGACTCACATATGAACAGACAACCGCCTCCACATTTCCACCAAACACAACGGGAATAAGGCTCACTTTCAAACCACAACCAGTAGAAACAGAAACAACAATACTAACAATAAAACACTTACGAGAAACAAACTCCGTAGGAGCGGATGGTATCGCCCATCGATTCATAAAGGATGGTCTACCTGCAAGTGCGTACTATCTGACAGTTATAAATACATCTATAGTCACCGGTACTTATCCATCACTGTGGAAACATGGCATCAT
>BOPN01005339.1:85000-87500 GCA_017312705.2 Penaeus japonicus
ATATTTCTTGCAGACTGATTGAATTTAATTTTTGCCATAAGATTGATTACGTCTCCTAGATTCTCTTAATTTAAGTTTAATAAAGAATAATGGTATTAATGATAATAATAAATGAATAAAATGTTTATTATTATGCATTTCCTGTGGGTTCCCCAATGGGAGTGACGGGGGGGAGTAGAAAAAAATATATATATGTGCGTGTGTGTGTTCATATATATATATATATATATATATATATATATATATATATATATATATATATATATATATATTATGATGATAATGATAGTGATAGTAATGAAAATGATAATAAAGATACAGTTAACATTTGTTCTGCAATAAAATCAAAAAAATGAAATGATAGGATTATAAACGTAAGATCATTTGTGACTTGCCATCCAACTCATGAAATAACTAGCACCAGAACAGAACAATCTGACCTGACCCTGCAACAAAACACATCATTCTAAAAACTGTTTCCTCATTTCCACCACCAATTACTAATAACTGCAGCATCCAAGGCATTAAAGCCAGTCCTGCCAGGAGCTCCACAGCCTTTCTCTTCCGGCACCGAGAGCAAATGACGTAGAAACAATGAAATCATCGGACAGGATTGTAGCGGATGATGTATGGAAAGGGGTGGGTGGCAGGGTGGGGGGGGGGTCAGCCGGTTAGAATCGTTTTTTAATCGTTCTTGACGTGACAATTCCTGGCTCTAACGTCGGGACTGATAGAGCCAGTTAGTATTGTGATGAATAATCACGTGACAATACATGCTGGGGTGAGCGGAAGCCGTAAGCTTTAACAAATCTAAGAAATCATAGTGTATTACAACGCTGCCCACACTGTAAGTTAACATGCCACTACAAGAAAGACAAACATCGGTAGTTTTGTGGTACGTGGAGAGGGGTCGCTGGAGTAAAAAAAAGATTGAGGATTGCTCTAGCAGGAACAAGACTTGAACCTTACCGAATTCTGTCCTTCATTAACCAATGGCTATGTAGGTGTATAGACCATGATAAAGTGTCTCCATATTGCCGAGCGTATCAGTGTCAATTAGTGGTGGATCAGCTTCGAGGTAACAGAATATTGGCTTGACAACGAATGACCCGGAGCTGGTCCAGGGTCTGTTGTCAAGAAGACAGGACATTTGATAAACGGATGTACGAGGGGATGGCTGCTGAGACAAACTTGTATGTTTGGCGTGTAAGTAAGCTCTTTCTCATCGCTGCTAGAGCCGTTAAGCAACAAGCATGACGCAGCAACCGTGATTCCACAAGTCAAGAAGAATATTCCTTCTGATTCTTTCATCGTTAATGATTAATGGACCGCATACCCATCTATGCGGCTACACTCACCAGGTTATAAATCACAACGAGTACTTCGCGGATCCAATAATCCGGAAATCCACACATAGAATATTGAGCACCTGGGGCGCGACGAAAGGGACTGCAGCAAAAAACCTGGTAAGCGACAAAAAATCTACAAACAAAACCTGGCTCGTAGCTGGTTCCTTCATCAATACAAATCCAACGTTGTTGATCACCTGTTTTTCGCCGAGGCGGCAAAGCTGTACCCTCCTCCCTCGGGCAAGAAACGGAGAAGAACTGTCCCAATTCCCTTCAACTGCGTCGGGGAGAATCTCCTGTAAATGATTCAGACGACCCGCAGCCTGCCCCATCTGACATTACCGCGAGGTGGGATTTTATTAAAAGCGCTGGAAATCCATGTTTATTTTCTAGGCTCTATCCTGCCAGAATATATGAGGTGAAAATTTTGCAGACCAGTATGTGTGGCGGCAAGCCCCATAAATACTATGGGTGTATGTTACTACAGCGTATTCGCCCGGATTCTATCGTGTCAGAACATATGGGGTGAAGGTTTTGTAGAGCTGTTGGGGGGGGGGGGGGGGGCGACACTGCAATGATATAGACCCGTACCTTGTGTGCTAATCTAGATAAAAGGAACACAGACGCTATGCAAAAACTTATTATGTTTGTTTGTTTTATGATAATGTTTCTCCAGAAAAATACTATTTAAGTTGACAGTACCGATCTATCCATATCAAACTCTCTACATACACCTGTTATAATTTATACATACTTCTGCACTTATAATGTCACGTAGTTGTAGTTCGTCTAGTAACTAATGGCAATATTTGTGAGTCAATGTCATATCTCACGGTTAATATGCAAAGTAAAGAATACACTGGAAATTGCTTATAGTACAAAAAAAAAAAAAAAAAAAAAAAAAAAAAAAAAAAAAAAAAAAAAAAAAAGTTATAGGAGAGTAATGTAAGTTCACTTCCTTACATGATATTGGTTTTCCAATAGACTTTTAAACAAAACTGATTTTGGTGAGTTACAGACGAATACAAGGAACATCTATACCTACACAAGGAAGAAAGCCATTTTGATTTATTATATGTCAGCTTGAACTGTAGACAAGAATTTATCATTGTCATCAATATTTCTTTTATTTGATCTTTTGTGTGCCGGTC
>BOPN01005340.1:10000-12500 GCA_017312705.2 Penaeus japonicus
AAAAGGTTTTCCACAACGTAGACCCTTAATAAATCAGGCCATCAGATACGGTCTTATATCAAGTGTGGTGTCGTTCGTGCGTCGCCCTGCCGTCAACCCTCCATACAATATGGTTCAGGAACTTCATCTGACATAACATACAACACGACGTTTCAAAGGCGACACACGAGAGAGCACATTCTACCATTTATCTTTACATACTAAATACCAGTACAGAAAGATAGTGAGACGCCGTACTCTTGCGTTGTTTTGATATTCAGTCTTATTCTGAGCTTTCTTATATATATGTGTGTGTGTATGTGTGTAAAAAAATAAAAATAAAATAAAGAAAAAAGAAAATGAAAGAAAAAACAAAAAAAGAATGAAAAAAAGAAAAGAAAAAAAGAAAAGAAAAAAAAGAAAAGAAAGAAAAAGAACACACAAATGCACATTCTTCTATATCATTTCATGATTAACCAAGGAAAAAAACTTCCATAGTGACAGTTTCCATCCTCCTAACTTCTGTGGGGAGGATGAAGGATGATCCAGATCTTAGCCAGTACGAAAATATTCTTAAAATATCGCTTAAGAGTGATTCCTCAATGAGGACAACGTCACTGTAAAAGTAGGTTTTCCTAGGATGCATCCGAGGGAGAGCGTGGGACATGCTCTACTACTGATAGTTTTTTGTTTTTCTTTTAAACATAACGAGCTTAATTTTCCCAGCTGAAGCCTACAGTTTTTGTTTTGTTTTTTTCAGTATGTAAAGCCATGTTCATATTTAAGTATTGGTATTGCAAGGGACATTTAGGATATTGAATGTGTCGTCTTTCTAAACTTTTAAGGAAAACCATTTGTGTTTGTCTAACTGCATTGAATCCTTTAGCACGTGTACAATCTTTTGTTTTATAGAACATGAGGAGTATTGCAGATATCTCTTAATTATTCTATTCCATACTCCTTTCCCCCTTCAATCCAAATAAAATAAATTTGGGGAGAGAAGAAGGTGCAAAGTAATTCTAGATTTCCAAACTACACGTCTAAGTTCAAAGGTCCAAACGCAATTTTTTTACAGAGGGTCAAAAATCCAGAGCTGGTATAGGACTTCACACTGTCTTCCTTCTCTCTCGTGACACCTAATGATGATGATGATAAGAGAGAGAATCGTGGTTGAACCAAAATAATTCTGCTGGTCATCTCTGCACGTTGCTGTCCTTGGGGGATCAGCAACCTCACCCGAGCGTCAAGGCAGCTGTCATCGGACTTTCTAATGCTGTCTTCCTCTCCCAAACAAGGAAATAATTCAGACATTAACTAGATCTAAGAGATAAAAAAGGGGGGGGGGATAATCCTGAGAAATATCACTATGGCAGTTCTTATCTCAGCAGACAAATAAAGGTCCTGTTATCAAGGACTGACTCATATACGGTTGATGGGTATAGGGTGTGTGTGTGTGGGGGGGGGGGGTGTCCCTCATCGCAAAGGATGTCAGAATCCGTTAAAGGGCGTCTGACTTTGATATTCTCGTCAGAGCCTCATCTGACATAACACACAACACGACAGAGCCAAGCCTATAAAGCAGGAAATTGGTGCAACTGGATATCTGAGATCAAAGATTTTGTAACTATGCCCCTTGTATTTATTGGGAAAAAAAGATGTATTATAGGGTGGCTATAGTGTAAAATGACTTCGGTAATTTCGTTAGTTAAAGATATGTTTTTTGATATTCATAAGATAGATTTTAAGATATGTTGGTGTATTTGGTAAGATATTTTGATGCATGTAGAGAGGAAGAGAGATACGTATGCATTGTCTGAATACTTTTTTTTCGCTAATGCCTTGCTTCGTGTTGCGTCCTATATAATCCTATAGTCAGTCCTATATATAAAATGTATTCTTTGGTCTGTAGGTTTTAGACAACGCTCGAAGAGTCTGTTTTTTTCCGTTGTTCATCCACTTCATGTCCCTTTTTTAAATAGATAAAATAAATGTGTGTAAACATATATATATATATATATATATACATATATATATATATATATATATATATACATATATGTATATATATATATATATATATATATATATATATATATATATATATATATATATATATATATATGTATGTATGTATGTATATATGTATACATATATATGTGTTTATATGTATATATATATATATATATATATATATATATATATATATATATATATATATACATATATATATATACATATATCTATATATATATGTATGTATGTATATATGTATACATATATTTATGTGTTTGTATATATATATATATATATATATATATATATATATATATATATATATATATAGATATACATATATACATACATATATATATATATATATATATATATATATATATATATATATATATATATATATATATGTATATATATGTATATATATATATATATATATATATATATGTATATATATGTGTGTGTGTGTGTGTGTGTGTGTACACATATACATATACATACACATATA
>BOPN01005340.1:22500-25000 GCA_017312705.2 Penaeus japonicus
TTTTTTTTTCTATAATCAGTTCATCTGTGTGATTATATATCGCTATTTCATTGTCTCTTTTATAAGTTTACATTCTTGATTTAATGATTTATAAGATGTTATTGATTATGCTGTCCTCTAATTTTATTTATTCACTCATTTTATTGTCTATTATTCACTCGTTTATTTGTTTTACTGTTTCACTGATATAGGTGTTGTGTGTGTGTGTGTGTGTGTGTGTGTGTGTGTGTATGTGTGTGTGTGTGTGTGTGTGTGTGTGTTTTCAGATATTTCAGTTCTTCACTTAGATATATCGATTTCATCATTTTTTAATGTTTATCTATGTTTATTCTACTATCTGTCATGTCTACTTGTCATTTATTTCCCGTTTTTTACACCTAAAAAGAACAGGTTTTACGGACTCGCTGCTTTTTACACCAATTGTTTATGTTAGTTAGCTTTATCTAGTCCCTACATTTCTATACATCACGCCTATACTTCTATTTTCTAATATCACACGCCGTACTATTTGTCTCTAGACTTCCAAAATAATAAGAAATCAAGACAAAAATACGTCATATTCTTGTCTAACGAAATCTGTATCCTTTTTCAATGATTTTCTTAGAGAGAAAATTCACTTAACAAACAGAATGAATTGGCTGTAACATTCTTAGCGTTACACGAGAAATCTTTAACTGTTCATGTTTCAGTTCTTAAAGTATTAGTGGTTATGATGATATTATTGTGAATAATATCAACAATAAAGACGGGTTTTTTTATTTAATAAAGAAAATGATAATGTGCAGTAATATCAGTAAGATAAGATTATACTTGGTTTAATGATAAGAATTTTGGGGCAATGGTGCTAAGCAAAGAAATGTTATGGTGATGATAACAGCAAGAGGGATGACGATAATAATGATGATGATGATAATATTATAAGGATAGTAATAAGAGAAAAAATGGATAAGGATGATAATGATATCAGTAATGATAAGCATTGTTAATATTATAACAGCATCAATAATGATAATGATAATAATAAGGATGAGAATAATGATAATGATGAGAACAACAATGATGATAGTAATTATAATGACAATAATAATGATAATGCTAATTACAAGAATGTAATGATAAGGATAATGATAATCATTATCATCATTATTATCATCATCAACATCCTTATCACCATAATCATTACCATTATCATTATTATCATTATCATCATTATAATTTCCTATTTCTCAGCATCGTCATCCTTAATATCATAAGAGCAATAAAATCAGATATTAACTTTTTTCTTTTTTTTTTCAACATTATCATTTCTCAATTACACTTTGCGTGCCAAACTAGGTGTGCAAAATGACAGTTCTCAAGTATTAGAATAAATATCTTTAAAATGGTGGTAGCTGTTTTTATGCAACTGATTATATACACGAATATGAAAAGAGAGAGAGAAAAAAAAAAAACAACAACAACGGATAATGCAGAAGAAAAGTATTATCAAAATTGCATTAGTCAAGATGATCAGCTATCACGCTCGCAGTTTAGCCACACGAAGGCAACATGAAGTAAATTGCAACACGACACGTCTAAAAAATTATGATAAGAATTGGAAAATAAAATCTAGCAGAGTAAATAAATGAATACATACCCTTCTCAGAATCGACGTTTTGTTGCAAGTTTTCATCGCTAAGCATAACAAAACATGCAATATTATTATCACCATTATTCAAGTACGATATTCAATATAAAACGTGCAATACAAAAAACACCTTTTACCAACAAGGGAAATACCACATAACAACCATTACCGTATAGAATACATAACCACCTTATTATACAAACACCAATAACCAATCCATTTTAGATCATAAACAACCCACAAACACAGCAAAAGAACACAAGAAGAGAGAGAGAGAGAGAGAGACACATTAAAACTCCTACGACACAAGCGCGCATTATTGGCCAGGTTGAAAAAACAAGTGAGTGATGGCAAGCGTCCCGAGGGAGCCATTGCGCGCGCCCGAGTGAGAGAGTGAGAGACACTTCCTTCTTCGCCCTCAGGAATTGTTGCCTTCTGGTCTCTTTTGTTTGGTTTGTTTTTTGTTTTTTGTTTTTTGGAAGATTTTGATCGGTGGGGGTGAGGGATGAAGTGTTGTTGTTTTTTTCTTCTTCTTCTTCGTCGTTTTATTTTCTTTCTTTCTTCTCTCTTTCTTTCTTTCTTTTTCCTTTTCTTCTTCTTCTTCTTCTTCTTTTTCATCTTCGTCGTCTGTTTTTTCTTCTTGTTCGTCATCGTCGTCTGTTTTCTCTCTCTCTCTCTCTCTCTCTCTCTCTCTCTCTCTCTCTCTCTCTCTCTCTCTCTCTCTCTCTCTCTCTCTCTCTCTCTCTCTCTCTCTTTCTTCCTCTTCTTCCTCTTCTTCTTCTTCCTCTTCTTCTTTTTTGTTTTCTTCCTTTTTTTTCATATTATTTTTATTTATATTTTAATTTCCTATTTTTCTTCTTTGCCTTTATTTTT
>BOPN01005340.1:30000-35000 GCA_017312705.2 Penaeus japonicus
AGTTTCCTCTGATGAATCAATCGTGTTAATTGGGGTGCCACAGGGGTCCATTCTGGGGCCTCTGTTGTTCCTAATTATGATTGGTGACATTGTCAAAGGTATTGAACACTCAAGAGTAACATCATTTGCAGATGATACCTGGATAAGCACATCAATAAATTTATTAGATATGGAAGACAAGCAAAATTTGGATCTAAATACCCTTTGTAATTGGGTAAAAAAAAAAAAAAAAAAATGTAATTCAGTTCTGATAAATTTGAAATTATAAGGTATAGTCCAACTGGAAATCCAAGGCCAAGGTCATATTTGGTTGAGGATAAGGATTAGCTGGATTTGCGAAGCAGATGTTTCGCCGGGATTATGTGCACTGAGGCGACCCCCCCCCCCCCCCCCGTGTCAGCGTATGCTGTATTTTTATATTAAATGCGTTACTGCATTCTATCATCTTTCTCACATACATATAACCTCGGTAACCTGATTTGTGACTTGAATTTCTAATTCATTGCTGCCGAGCGCCAACGGGCATTGTCTGTAAAACCTCGCTATCACTGCTCTTCTATGAGTATATAGGTGATTCCCATGATGGATGTAAGGCTTCTAGTTAGACAAATCTTTTAGTGGATCGTGTAGTCTGTTGGTTAGAAGTCGGGATTGTCACTTTGACGACCCGGGATCGAGTCTCGGTCAGGGAGGTAAAATTTGCATTTCTATATTAAATGCGTTACTGCATTCTACCATCTTTTCACACACACACACACACACACACACACATATATATATATATATATATATATATATACATAAACATATATATGTGTGTGTGTGGCTACGCGCGCATGCGTTTGTAAGCAGATAAATATAGATCTAGATGTAGATATACAGACAGATAAATATAAAGAGAAAGAGAATATAAACCTTCTAACACTTCCTCGCCTCTACATCCACACGTTCGTAGCCTTCTTTGCCTTTCTCTCCTTCTGTCTGTCCTTCCTTTTAATTCCACAACCTCCTTCACACAGCCTTGTGATCTTAGAACTGGCAAGACCATGTTGCAGGTCATTTCAACAGCCACATATCTCACGAGAGAAGAGCGTTCCTCGCCACACACTATTCCAATCTCAGGGTGCGTTGTCCTGCAACACACTCAATTGAGATCGAGTTGCGTGAGATGTTGCTTATTGATGTTGAGTTATAGAATAGGAAAGGTGGGTGTTTTTTATCATTATCATTATTATTAGTATTGCTATGATTATCATTATTACCATTAGTATTATCACCATCTGATTATATGGTTTTACACCACATGCATATATAATAAGAAATAAAAATATGAGTATGAGTATTTTCGAATTCTCTTTTCCTTTAACGTGTGTTTCTTGTTATTATTGTTATTGTTGTCTTCACTCGTGCCAACCTCACTCCTCGACCATCTGATAACACAACACACCTTATCAAGTCCTATAAAGTATCTAATCCATCGTAGAAATGATATCAGACAACAGACATCAACGGTGATATCACAAAGACATCCCTTCGAGATAAGAGTACCACGTCCTCCATTTTCTCTTCTAAGATAAGAGCAATTCACAATCCTTGAGAAGTTATCATTACCTTCGATAATGGAGGCTTACTTTGAGGTCGTCTTTCATTAATATCTCGTTTCTTTGCGGTTCTAATGAGCAGCTTACTTTGATAGTTGAGTCATTCAGTATCATTAGCAACTATCTTTTAGCTCATGACATGCCTCATATTGTAAAAAAAAAAAAAAAAAAAAAAAAAAAAAAAAAAAAAAAAGGAAAACAAAGTAGATTATAGTAGAACAAGTTGTTATCATCATGATGATAATACCAATGATAATAGTGATAATAATGATAATAACTTTAATAACTATAATGATAACATCAATAATGATAATGATGATAACGTTAACGGTAATTAGCAAAAACAGAGTGATAATAATGACAATGATGATAATGATTATGATTATCATTATCATTATTATTATCATTTTTATTATTATCATTATTATCATTTATACTCTTATCATTCATATTATTATTATCATTATCATCATTATAACTAATATCATTATTATCATCATCGTTTTATTACCAGAATAATAGTAATAGTGGTAATGATGACAATAATAGTAATAATAATCATGATGATAATAATAATAATAATAACAATAATAATCATGATATTCTTATCATTTCTATCTACTACTATCATCATGAATATTATCATGAATGATAAAAATAACCATAATAACAATGATAACGAAACACGCAAATGAGAGAAAAAAAAAAAAAAAAAAAAAAAAACGGGACATGCAGCCCTGCCGCAGGAAGTCCTCGAGGAAAATAGTGGTTTTGTACCAACATGCAAATATTTGTTGTAGTGTATTTTCTGGTAGTCTACAAAAGTCTTTATCTGTGTTTGTTTTACTTTTTGTCTTTGCGTGTCTGTTTGTATGTTTCCTGTATCTTGATATTTTTATTATTTTTATTATTTTCTTTATCTCTCTATTTCTTTCGTGTGTATTTCTTTTTTTTTTTTTTTTTTTTCTTTTTTTTTTTTTCTTTTTTTTTTTTTTTTTGTCTCTTTCTCTTTCCCCCTTTCTATATCTGTCCCTCTTTTTTCTATCTCTCTATCTCTATAGAGATAGAGATCTATCTATCTCTTTCTCTCACCCTCTCTCCTCTCTCTCTCTCGCTCTCTCTCTCTCTCTCTCTCTCTCTCAATATATAATATATATATATATATATATATATATATATATATATATATATGTATGTATGTATGTGTGTGTGTGTGTGTGTGTGTGTGTGTGTGTGTGTATGTGTGTGTGTGTGTGTGTGTGTGTGTGTGTGTGTGTGTGTGTATAGAGAGAGAGAGAGAGAAAGAGAGAGAGAGAGAGAGAGAGATCTTTCTCTCCCACCTCTCTCTCCTTCTCTCTCTCTCTCTCTCTCTTTCCTCTCTATCTCGTTTCACTCCCTCTCCCCATTCTACACATACGATACCCTATCCTAGTTTAATCACTGAACACATATTTGTCTTTAAAACTCCGTACCCAAAACTCATATAAATAAAAACCAAGAAAAATACAGGTTATTAAGAAGCCGTTTACTCCCTCACCCAAAACAAAAATATAAGCTCTTCTAACACGTACTTAGTTATGATTAATGCCTATTCTTTTTTATCCAACATGAAGGGCTAACGCGGTTTCAAATTTAGAATAATCATTTGAATACACGATGACGCTATATATCTAATTGTGTGACGACTTTGTACCGTGATGTTCCTTTCTCTCTCTCTATTTTGGGTGATGTTGTCGTGGTGTGGGGAGCCTTGCTTGGTAGGTGTGGATGTTGTGCTTTCGTTGACCCGACTATGAGTTTTGAGAAGGGGAGGGAGAGGGGGGGAAAGGGGAGGGAAGATGGAGGGAGGGAGAGAGAGGGGGGAGGGGAAGGGAGGGAGAGAGAGGGAGTGAGTGGAAGAGAGAGAGAGAGAGAGAGAGAGAGAGAGAGATGAGATGGAAAGTGAGAGAGAGAAAGCGTAAGAATGAGAGAGAGAGAGAGAGAGGGGAGATGGAAAGTGAGAGAGAGAAAGCGTAAGAAAGTGAGAGAGAGAAAGAGTAAGAAAGAGAGAGAGAGAGAGGAGATATAAAGTGAGAGAGAAAGAGAAAAAGAGTAAGAGAGAGAGAGAGAAAGTAAGAAAGAGAGGAGATATAAAGTGAGAAAGAGAGAGAGAGAGAGAGTCAATGACAATGAGTTTTATATTGACTGATTGATGGGGAGGTGTGTGTGTGGGGGGGGGGGGCATTTTATATATTCGCTGTTGAAAATATGCTATACTATTTTTCTTTTCTTTTTTTTCCTTCTCGTTTTTATCTTTTGCATTAGTGGCAATATTCGTGGGTTTCATGATAGGGCTGGTGAACGTAAATAATGCAGTTATAGTCTTGTATATGCACATTCTGACGTACTCGCCATAAAGATAGAGCAAAAGAGTTGTTGTACATAACAAAGATATGAGTATCATAAAAAGGTATTATGACTGGATGCATTGACAAACTTCCACGAATACTGAAGGATATAAGAAAAAAAAGATAGTGATATTGATAGTAATAATATCAGCTTATATACATACAATTAGGCTGCGTTATGTCTCACTAATTTACAAACGAATTGGGAACATGTGGGTAACCTATTCTCCCCTCTTCTTCTATTCTTCTTTCTCCTTCCCGACTCTTCTCTATCCTCTACCCCGTCCCTTCTGTACTATTCTCTCTATCCCCTTCCTCCACTTTCACCCTACCTATCCCTCCTCCTCCTCCTCCTCTTCTTCTTTTCTCACTCTCTTCCAACTCTGCCACATCTCCTCCATCTTCGATCTTCTTACATCCTTCCCTATTCCCATTCACTCACCCAACCTCCTCTCCTCGCTCCCCTCTCCCCCCTCATCCTCTTCTATCCTTCCTCCATCCTACTCTTTTATTTTTTACGCTCCTTCTGCCTCGCCTCTATCTATCTATCTATCTATCTATCTCTCTCTTTCTATCTCTCTCTCTATCTATCTATCTATCTATCTATCTCTTTCTCTCTCTCTCTCTATCTATCTATCTATCTATCTATCTATCTATCTATCTATGTATCTATCCATTTATCTATCCTCCTATCTGTGCCTCTCCCTTTGTATCTCCCTCTGCCTCCTCTTCTCTCTCTCTCTCTCTCTCTCTCTCTCTCTCTCTCTCATTCTTTCACTCACTTACTCATTCACTCACACTCTCTCTATCTATCTTTCTCTCTCTCTCTCTCTCTCTCTCTCTCTCTCTCTCTCTCTCTCTCTCTCTCTCTCTCTCTCTCTCTCTCTCTCTCTCTCTCTCTCTCTCTCTCTCTCTCTCTCTCTCTCTCTCTCTCTCTCTCTCTCTCTCTCTCTCACTCTTTCACTCTCACTCACTCACTCACACTCTCTCTCTCTCTCTCTCTCTCTCTCTC
>BOPN01005340.1:40000-45000 GCA_017312705.2 Penaeus japonicus
TGTTTGTTTGGTTGGTTGCTTGTGTGTTTGTTTGTGGTTATGTTTGGTTGTTTGTGTTGTGCTTGTGTTTGTTTTTGTTTGGTTGTTTGTGTGTTTGTTTGTGGTTATGTTTGGTTGTTTGTGTTGTGCTTGTGTTTGTTTTTGTTTGGTTGTTTGTGTTTGGGTATTTTTGTGATGTGTTTGTGTTTGGTTGTTTATGTGTTTGTGTTTATGTTTTTGTTGTGTTTGTATTGTGCTTGTGTTTGTCTGTATGTGTGTGTGTGTGTGATTGTGTGCGTGTTTCTGTGTATGCTTGAATGCGCTCGTGCGTGCGTGCAATTGATATTTGATTAAGGTCAATTTTATGATGAACATTAACGTTTTTCATGACGTGTGTATATATAGTGAATAAAAACAACAATTCCAGGTCAATTGGCATGGTGTTTCAAACCATAAATGCAATAAATTTTCAACATTCACCCGATTCTTTCGCCCCCTCCCTGTGCAACTGCCAATTTCCATTCAATAGGCTATATTTGTCGTCAAAACAACCATTATCACGCACATAATACCTTAAACAAGTTATGGTTATCATTACCTGTATTGCTGTTGCTAGTGGAATAGTTAAAAGTATAGTGTTATAGTTATATAGTACTATAGTTAAAAGTATAGTGCCTGTTTCTGGTTGTAGTGTTAATAGCTTTAAGAATGATGGTATTGCTACAATTTTGATAATAATGGTACTAATAAAGGTGATATTACTTCTACTATTAATGATAATGATAAGGATGCAAATGTTAGTGGTAGTTATTGTTAATGATACTGATAATGATAAATTATAATAATGATGATAATGATGATAATTATGATAAGGACATTGATAACTATAACAATACTAATAACAATATCAACAAAGAAAAAAACTGATCATGATAATAAATACCATGATAATGAGATTAAGGATCTTGATAATCATCATAATCAGCATCGATATTATCATTATCATTATCATTACTATCTTATTATTGTCATTACTATTTTTTATTATGAATTTTGTTACCACTATCATTATCATTATCATTCATAATATTATTATTATCATTATTAATGATACTATTATAAATATTATCATTACTATCTCTATTGTAATCATAATCCTATCATTATCATAACGCTTATATCATTGATGATGATAATGAAGAATATGGTAATGATAATGATTAGAAGAATGATAATGATTATGAATATGATGATCATTATCATTACCATTACTGTCATTATTACTGCTATCATCATCAATATGTTGATAAGTATAGTGACGATACTGATAATAACGATAATGATGATGATAAGTATAGTAATAAAATAATGCTCCTATTACTTCTACTGCTAATGTTAAAATTATAAAATAATGATAATGATAAAGATATAGATGATTATGGTGATTATCACCATTATCATTAGCACCATTATTATTATCATCATTATCATTATCACTTTCATCATTTTTTTCATCATTATAATGATGATGGTGAGGATGTTGATGAGGTCAATTATAGTATTAATGATAATAATGATAATAATGATATTGATAATAATAACAATGGTAATAACTATGATAATAGCAATAATAATAATTATCACAATAATGATAATGATAATAGCGATAATAACCATGATCATTATAATGAAATAACAATAACAATAATATGAGATGGGTTCACTACACATGTTCGTGTCTTTAAGCATGATATATCTATATATCCAGATCAATAAATAAATACATACATATATATATATATATATATATATATATATATATATATATATATATATATATATGTGTGTGTGTGTGTGTGTGTGTGTGTGTGTGTGTGTGTGTGTGTGTGTGTTTCTGTGTGTGTGTGTATGTTGTGTGTGTTGTGTGTGTGCGTGTGTGTGTGTGTGTGTATGTTGTGTGTGTTGTGTGTGTGCGCGTGTGTGTGTGTGTGTGTGTGTGTTGTGCGTTTCTGTGTGTGTGTGCGTGTGTGTGTGTGTGTGTGCGTGTGCGTGTGTGTGATATTTTCATCTTTCGCCATCAGGATCTGAGTTGGTCTGGACATCTGCTAAACAAACCGCAGATACCAGGAAAAAAACTATGTGTTCACCTTTCTAAGTGCTTGTAGACAAATCGAAACTCAGTTCCTACAAAATGGAACTCAACCTCCGCTGTAAGATTCCTAGCATGCTGTTCTTGTTCACTCCTAATAGGATCCGAGTCCTGCCTACCAGGGATCGATCCAGAAAGCCTGATATCCAGCCGACCTAGACTGGATAGAACATTTTGCATTTACAGGCGTCTCACGGGCACCATCAAATGGCCAAGCACTGTGGATGACTAGAGACAGCCATGGAAAACCCTTAAGTGTACTTCTCTCTTTCTCTGAGAAACTCCCTGGGTAGTCATTGGATTGACAGGAGGTTTTGAAGTGAACCTGGAGGGTAGTCACGACTATCCGGTGGTTAGTATCACAGCATTCAGCTTTCTTTCACGTCAGTTTTTCCATATGTCTGCTTACGAGTGATTCAGTCTCAGTACATTCATTGAGTAACGCTACCTCTACTGCTGAAAGCTGGTGTATGCTGGAGATAGCTATGGTCCTCCCAGTAACAGGTGTAACCACCCTCACTACCCGGGTCTTCTCAGCTCTGAGAGGAAGGCCAGTTGTTCCTTTGGTAGTAGAGGCAGTCGATCATCTCGTTTGAGGCAGTCACTTGGGGGGGGGGGGGGGTGGCACCTCCGCTACCCTCCCTGGCATCGCCCTGAGTAAAAGAGAGCAGCAGGACACACCCCATGTATCCACATGTGAGGATCCCAAGGGTTTTGGCCTGTCCACCTTAAACTAGGGCTGGTACTCGCCGAGTAGACCCACAGCTCACTTAGCTCGCTGGAAGAAAGGACTCGTCCCTTCCATAGGCATCTCCTTCTGTCTGTCTCGATGTCATTAGGTCCTTTGGGGAGGTAGACATGCTAGGACTACCTCTCCAAAAGCATCTATTAACCCCAGGAGGCTCTGAGGCAGAAGTTGTTTTGAAGCTAAGACGTGTCCACGTGCCGACGTCGCCTAGGAACGCAAGATGCCCAGATGAAGTGGGCGGCCACGAAGAGGCACTGCAGAAGTCCTGAAGATGGGGGGTCATATACTAGCAGGGGAGGCTTGCGCAGAACTGCTCCCTTTTCAGGCTATCTAGCAGTTGCAAGAGAAGAAGCATGAAGGACATAATCATTTAAAGGTAAAGGTCAATCAGTCAGTCAGTTTATTCTTTTGAGAACGATCCAGGGAGATTGTAAATGTAAAATAAAATGGAACGTTTGTGTATGTGTTGTAAGCACGCATATAAACACATTGCTTATTATTTCTCACTTTTTTCTCTTTTTTTCAGAATCCAGCTTCTGTGAACTCGAGAGATAAAAAGGAAAGAAGAGACGTTTTAATCCCTCGACTCCAGCCTTCACGAATCAGAATAAAAACAAAGTGCAATCATGGAATCCAGGAAATCCTTAACCTCCACCGATTAATCTCTAGGATCACCTCGTGAGAACAACAGAAGTGATACTCGAAGAGAAATTTGAATAAAAACAATACTTGAATAAACTCGAAAAAAAAACTGAGGAACTTCAAACGGAGAGGGAGAGGAGAGAATTATTCTAAAAGTAGAAAGGGTGGAAAGGGCACAGAGAAAAATAAAAAAGTATTGAGGAGATAGTTTGCAAGGAAGATTGAAGTAGGGAAGCGAGAGTGCACAAAGATAAATGAAAAAAAAGAATAAGCGAATGAAAGATTCTTTTTATTGACAGATAATCCAACGGGAAAGGAGGATGATAGCTTTGTAACTGTGGATATAGTATCGCCTGCCTTTGAAGTGGAGCTAAGAGCTTGTGAAACATAAATGTTGAAAGGTATGTATCTATAATGCAGAAAATTGCATAATTGTCATGGCGTTGCATTCATTTAATTTGGATCAACATTGCTCCTTTCTCTTCTCCTCTCTTCTCTTCTAATTTCCTGTTTGTTCTTGTCTTGTCCTAACTCCCTTCTTTCCTCTTCCTTCTACTCTTTCTCTCTTTCTCTCTTTCTCTCTCTCTCTCTCTCTCTCTCTCTCTCTCTCTCTCTCTCTCTCATTCTCTCTCTCTCTCTCTCTCTCTCTCTCTCTCTCTCTCTCTCTCTCTCTCTCTCTCTCTCTCTCTCTCTCTCTCTCTCTCTCTCTCTCTCTCTCTCTCTCTCTCTCTCTCTCTCTCTCTCTCTCTCTCTCTCTCTCTCTCTCTCTCTCTCTCTCTCTCTCATTCACTCTCTCTCTCCCTTTCTCTCTCTCTCTCTTTCTCTCTCTCTCTATCCATCTATCTATCTATTTATCTATCCATTGATTTATCTATCTATCTATCTCTCGCTTTCTCAACGCCATATAACATAGTGATGATCTAAAAGTGATCCGACGTTTGGAAATCTGACTATGTTTCATTTTCAGGTCACCTTTCCAATAAAGTTGATTTGGTCATTATCAAATTCCGTGTCATTATATAACACGGTGGTTTGGTTTTGTCATTCATGATGTGACAGTGAATATTCAATAATAACGAATATCTACTGTTCTATCATTATCATTATTAATTTTTCATTTTTATCATTATTGTCATTATCTACTGTTGTAAGTTATCAATTATATCATTATCATTATTAATTTTTCCTTTTTTTATCATTATTGTCATTATCAACATAATCATCATATTCTTCATCATCACTATTACTACTAACATTGTGCTTCTTTACCTTGTTTAGACGTCCTGCTAGGCAAGTGATTCAGTTTGCCATAGTCCCCCTTAGAAAAGTAGGACCCCTGTGTGAGTGTAACCGCAATGTAGGGTTAGTGTTGTCTTTCATCTTTTCTTTCATTCATTCTTTGGTATTATTAGTATTGATATCATTGTTGTTCTTGTGTCTTTCTTTCTCTCTCCTCTCTCTCTCTCTCTCTCTCTCTCTCTC
>BOPN01005340.1:62500-65000 GCA_017312705.2 Penaeus japonicus
ATAACGAGGATGATAATGATAATAATAACGAAGATGATAATGATAATAATAACGAAGATGATAATGATAATAATAACGAGGATGATAATGATAATAATAACGAGGATGATAATGATAATAATAACGAAGATGATAATGATGATAATAACGAAGATGATAATGATGATAATAATGATAATAACAATGAGAATAATAACGAGGATGATAATGATAATAATAACGAAGATGATAATGATAATAATAACGAAGATGATAATGATAATAATAACGACGATAATGAAGATAATAATGACACTGATAATCATAATAACACTACTGATAATAAAAAATAACGACGTCTATAATAACAGCATTACTCTGACAAAGACACCGATCATAATAACAACAATAATAATAAAGATAACAATAATAACAACAATAATGCTAAAAACTATTCTGATTCTGAAAAATGATTCTGTTCCTCTGTAGATATAACCCCCCCCCCTCCCTTACGTCTGGCTACCCACTTGGTCTACGTGCAGTTTTATTTCGCTGTATCCAATAACAAATATTTGTGTACCAACGACAAGCGCTCTTGCTCTGTATCTCACTTTCTCTCTTTCGTTCTCTTTCTCTTTTTTTTCGGGCTGTGTCTGTTTTGTTTGTTTCTCCTGTGTCTCTTTCTGTTTGTGTGTGTGTGTGTGTGTGTGTGTGTGTGTGTGTGTGTGTGTGTTTTCTCTTTCTCACTCTCTCACTCACACTCTCTCTCTCTCTCTCTCTCTCTCTCTCTCTCTCTCTATCTATCTATCTATCTCTCTCTATCTCTCTCTATCTATCTATCCATCTATCTATCAATCTACCTATCTATATATCAATCTATGTATCTCTCTTTTTTCTGTTGTCTTTCTCTCTCTTCTTATGTTGGTTTCTCGCTCTCTCTTTCTCTCACTCTCTCTCTTTATCTACAAGGAAAGTTATAGTATGGTACCAAAGTAATTTCAGTGCTTTCGGTAAACTAGAGTTAGGCACCCAACAAGGGGGAGTATTGTCACCTACACTATTTAACATACTTATGCACTCTATCCCTAAACTGAACAATGAGTTAGGAGGCCTTTGTAATACCATATCATATGTGGATGACATCCTCATCCAGGTCTTTGAAAAGGGGAGAATATGTACTCAGGAGATTCAGCAAAATTTGTGTTTCTTTTGACCTCATAATCAACCCTTTCAAGACCAAACATATATCCAGACCTCGTCAACTACCTTATATACCCAGCTTAGGTGGACAGGTTATTGCAAGGACTGACTCCTACAGGTATCTTGGTGTTGTGGTGATTGCTCTACACCTCATCTCACGCAATTCTCGTTTCACCCAGAAAATTATTCACGATATCAAAGAACGTTGCTTGGACCGTTTAAGACCATTACAGTATATATGTAGCAGATATGTTGGTGCCTCCCTCATAGTCCTGAAGTTTATGTATATTTCTTTAGTTCTGTCCGTGATTGACTATGCAAGTCCGTTTTTAAGTCTGTTACCTCCAAATGCCCTCAAACCCCTTGAAGTTCTGCAGAACAAGGCTATGAGAATTATACTCGGTTGCCCAATGACTGCCAAAGTTCTGGTCATGAGGAAAGAATTAGATCTCCCCACAATCCACAGTCGTGTTACCCAAATTAATACCGTTCTTGGTACTAGAATCTTGCAGCTCCTACTCAAACCACAGAACTCCCAAGCTCTGGCAAATGAGATCAGTCACAGAGTCAGGTTTACTCGGCCTCGATATTCCAATCTAATGCACTCCAACTTAGAATGGAAAGCCAAAACTGCCCAGACCATCCTCAGCTTTAATGTGTGGAGCATTGATGCTCTTAATATCTCAGAACCCAAACTATCTGCACCATGACATATAACTCATGTATATGTCCATATAGACAAACTGTCGGGACCTGAATCCATGATTTTGACATCAGAACTGAAGTCTCATTACCTGATATATATAGAAGAAATCCTCCATCCTCTTGATGGTGAACCCCCACTTGCAATCTACTGTGATGCCTCCACTGATTCTCATGGAGCAGCTGGGATTGGAGTCTTAATTCCCGACATTTCTTATAGAGAAAGTGTGCGGATTTCAGACTGGGCAAGCACAACTGATGCTGAATCATTAGCCATATACCATGCCATAAAGGAAGGTAGTGAACAGGGGCGCCACCTGGCTGTCTTTTCTGACAGTCAGGGTGCCCTCTATAGACTCACTGCATTTAACCCAGAAAACATGGTATCTAAAAACATCCTGCATCAAATTTCCAGACTTCCGGAGTAGGCTATACCCTCTCATATAGGAATATCATCATGTGAAGATGTTGACCAATTAGCAAAATTCGCACTTTCCTATGAAGAACCACACTATGCTATACCATGATATCTTACGCATATGAAAAGATGTATTAAGGGGTTATGAGGATTATGTATGGACTGCAGAAAAGATGAAAAACGATGGACATGACGCTATCT
>BOPN01005340.1:77500-82500 GCA_017312705.2 Penaeus japonicus
TAAAACTCAACATGGCTTTAGAAATAGGTTTTCCACTAAAAAAGTGTTATTACAGATTATTGACCATATTTATAACAACATTGATAACAATAGGATAAAATTGCTCACTTTATGCGACCATACAATTCTTCTTAACAAATTAAGAATCCATAGAATTGACACCTATTGGTTTCGTAGTTATCTAAGCACAAGAACCCGATCGGTAAAAATTAATGAGAGCATATCATCACAACAACCAATATATTTAGGTGTTCCACAAGGACCTATATTAGGCCCGATCCTATTCACAATTATTTTCCATATCCCATAACTGCTTCTGGTATACACCGATGATTCACAATTTTTTTCAGTGACTCAATTAACAACACTTAACACACTCTTATTCAAGTCAAACGATATTTTGACACCAATGGGATTAAGATAAACCCACAAAAAATATTGTATCTTTATAGGTAGTCGGCTAAATTTTGCTAAAATTCCCATAGAAACCATAGAATTCGAAGGCTGTCAAACCAGGTACCAGTTAAAAATCTAGGAGTACATTCAGACATATATATGACATCTGAAGCCCATGTTGACAACATACATAGGAAGTTAAAGGGTATACTAATATATCTAAATCATATAAAAATCAAATCCCAACTGAAATGAGAATC
The DNA here is from genome assembly GCA_017312705.2 of Penaeus japonicus. NCBI lineage: Eukaryota > Metazoa > Arthropoda > Malacostraca > Decapoda > Penaeidae > Penaeus > Penaeus japonicus. The sequence goes on from BOPN01005340.1 coordinate 78,157, forward strand.
ACCGTTGTACAAATTCTAGCTCTGAGCATCATCAACTATTGCTTAAATATTTGGGGCTCAACTAACAGAAAGCACAAAAGATTACAATACTTTGCTGCAAGAATTGCATCGGGTGATGTTAGTCAGGTCGGCCACATATTCTTAAATTAAAATAGTTAAAAATCTTAGTCAAATGCAGTTATGATACATGTGTTTTCATTCATAAAATCATTCATGGGAATTATCCACAATAGATCCTGCCCTTACAAACTGGGGAACTCATCAGGTGTTCGAACACGACAAGTAAATTCTCTCTATGTCAAGAGATCACACACGGAAATAGGGACACGGCAAATGTTAATACGACACCCATGACTACCTACCACCTCATAATGTTAAAGACAATACTAACTTCACTAGTTTTAAGACTAGATTAGAACAAAACATTTCCTAATTTGTTAGTTGTGATAGATTATCAAACATTTAACAAATATATTTCTATTGTTTACCTGTTATGCTTAATTCAATTTATTTTGCAATGAACTAGTTATATGAAAATATTAACCATTGTAATATATGTAATAAAGTTTTTGAATTTGAATTTAAATCTCTCTCTCTCTCTCTCTCTCTCTCTCTCTCTCTCTCTCTCTCTCTCTCTCTCTCTCTCTCTCTCTCTCTCTCTCTCTCTCTCTCTCTCTCTCTCTCTCTCTCTCTCTCTCTCTCTCTCTCTCTGCCTGTCTGTCTGTCTGTCTATCTATCTATATTTTCCTAAATCTCTCTCTCTGTCTTTCTCTCCCTTATTCCATCTCTCTCTCTTTTTCTTTCTCTCTTTCTCTCCCTCTCTCTCTCTCTCTCACTCTCTCTCACTCACTCTCTCACACTCTCTTACTCTCTCTCTCTCTCTCTCTCTCTCTCTCTCTCTCTCTCTCTCTCTCTCCCTCCCTCTCTCTCTCTCTCTCTCTCTCTCTTTCTCTCTCTCTCTCGCACTCACTTTCTCTTTCTTTCTTCCTTTCATTATTTCTCTCTCTCTCTCTCTCTCTCTCTCTCTCTCTCTCTCTCTCTCTCTCTCTCTCTCTCTCTCTCTCTCTCTCTCTCTCTCTCTCTCTCTCTCTCTTTCTCTCTCTCTCTCTGCCTGTCAGTCTGTCTATCTATCTATCTATATTTTCCTAAATCTCTCTCTTTTTCTTTCTCTCCCTTATTCCATCTCTCTCACTTTCTCTCTCTCTCTCTCACTCTCTCTCTCTCCCTCACTCTCTCTCCCTCTCTCTCTCTCTCTCCCTCACTCTCTCTCTCTCCCTCACTCTCTCTCTCTCTTTCTCTGCCTGTCTGTCTGTCTATCTATCTACCTATATTTTCCTAAATCTCTCTCTTTTTCTTTCTCTCCCTTATTCCATCTCTTTCACTTTCTCTCTCTCTCTCTCTCTAACTCTCACTCTCTCAGTTTCTCTCTCTCACTCTCTCTCTCTCTCTCTCTCCCTCACTCTATCTCTCTCTTTCTCTCTTTTCATTCGAACAGTCTTAAACCCTTTTTCCCTCCCTCGGCGAGAGGACCATTATGCCTAGGACTCTGACCCAAAAACCCTTCGAAGATGTTTGTTTCCTGTTGTCAGCGTCGTAACTTTTGGTTCCCTCGATCCGCTGTGACGACCCGTTGTAACCGATCTTTTGAAAACAATCTCTCCCCTTTTTTTCTCTTTTTCTCGTTTTTTCTCCTTTTTTTCTTCTTTTTTTGAAGGGGGGGGGAGCTATGGTTGTCTGTAATGATCCCGCCTTTGTCGCTTTGTTGTTGCCCTTTTACGGCGAATCGTGCGGAAAGGTATGGCTGTCTCTTTCTGTCGGTTACTCTCGGTCTCGATCTCTGTCGGGCTGTTTGTCACTCTCTCTTTCTCTCTCTCTCTCTGGCTCTCTCTCTCTGTCTCTATGGATCTCTCTATCCCTGGCGCTCTCTCTGGCTCTCTGTCTGTCTGCCTCTCTCTCTCTCTTTCTCTCTGCATCTCTCTCTCTCTCTCTTTGGCTTTCTCTCTCTATCTCTGGCTCTTTATCTCTATTTCTTTCTTTCTCTCTCTCTCTCTCTCTCTCTCTCTCTCTCTCTCTCTCTCTCTCTCTCTCTCTCTCTCTCTCTCTCTCTCTCTCTCTCTCTCTCTCTCTCTCTCTCTCTCTCTCTCTCTCTCTCTCTCTCTCTCTCTCTTTCTCTCCCTCTCTCTATATATATTTTCTTTCCCTTCCCCCCTCCCTCTCTTTTCTCTTTTCTCTCTATCTTCTCATTCTTCTCCTTCCCTCCCTCCCTCCCTCCCTCCATCTTCGTCGCCCTCGTAATCCAGCCCATTCAACCTCTCTCTCCTCCTCCTCCTCCTCCTCCTCCTCCTCCTCCTCCTCCTCCTCCTCCTCCTCCTCCTCCTCCTAGTCCCCTTCCCTCCCGCCTCCCCAGGGTCTCACAGCTGGGGCGAGGAGTGAGGGATGTCACCAGCAGAGAGGGAGGGAAGTGAAGGGTAGGAAGGGAAAGGGGAAGGAGGGGAGGGAGGGGGGGAGATACTCGAGGAGGGGGACTTGTATTTTGACGTCGTAATACATACAGCTTTATACAAGAGCTCAATATTAATTATTAATTTAGAATTAAAAAAAGCTAAACTTTGTGCCTAAAAAGAAGTAGATAAATAAATACGAGAGAGAGAAAAAAAAGAGGTATAGAGAGAGAGAGAGAGAAAGAGAGAGAGAGAGAGAGACAGATAAAAAAAAAAAAAAAAAAAAGAGAAATAAGAGAAATATAGCAAAACCCTCAGAGAAGTGAGAGAGAAAGAGAGCGAGCGAGCGAGCGAGCGCGAGAGAGAGACAGGTAGAGATAGGGCAATCAAAATTCGGTTATCCTCCGTTTCCTACCCCTCCCTAGAGATTCCTGTCTGACAGCCTCTCCGTTTGCTGGTGGATTCCAGGATTCCAGATGGATTCCGAATTCCGGAGGGCTGTATATAGCCTTGGTTGATGGCTGGGAATTCATTTTGTAGTGTATCTGCGATAGAAATACAGATCTTTATTTCCATATTCTCTTTCCGAAAGTGTATTTCTATATTGAAAATTCATAAAGCGTGTATTTGCGTCTATCCCACAGCTAGGACAAGCTATAAAATGGTGTGTGTGTGTGTGTTTGTGTTGTGTGTGTGTGTGTGTGTGTGTGTTTGTGTGTGTGTGTGTGTGTGTGTGTGCGTATGCGTGAGCGTGTGTGTGTGTGTGTGTGTGTGTTTGTAGATTGACAGGTAGATAGAAAGGTTGATATAGATATATATAGCTATATATAGATATATATATAGACATGCATATAAGTGGATTAAAACACAGATATATGAATATAGATACACACATATATATATATATATATATATATATATATATATATATATATATATATATGTATGTATGTATGTATATATATATATATATATCACCTATAGAAAAGGTTATACACGACAAACAGCCTGGAAAAGAGATTACAGTGAGAAATGAATAAATATATATATAATCAGAGACATTAATTACTCCAGACAAAATACATTTCATATCTGTTTACCATAAAAAAACAAAAGTTCGAGATAGATAGATAGTTAGATAGTAATTAGACGATAGATAGTAATTAGACGCCCAAAGCATGTTAGATGGAATGTCTAATGGTGTGTAAATGTAGAGTCTTTGCACTTGAGAGCAAGACTATGCAATAAAACACTTAACATGCAATGCACACGTCACAGCTTAACGGGGTGTTGTGTGGTGTGTAAATGTATAACTCTCTCTCTCTCTCTCTATTTCCTTTCCCTTCTCACCTCCCTCTCTTTTCTCTTTTCTCTCTATCTTCTCATTCTTTTCCTTCCCTCCCTCCCTCCCTCCTTCCATCTTCGTGTACCTTTTACCAGACTCTGACAGATGCATGCGTAATTTTGGAGACTGGAGGAAGGGGAAGGAGGGAGAGAAGAAGGAGGTGTGAAGAGGGAGGTAATCGAGAAAAAAGAGGAGGAGGAGGAAGGAGGAAGAGATGGAATGCGCGAGAAGAGGAGCGAGGGAGATAGAGAAGGGGATGCATGCGTAATTTTTGAGACTGGAGGAAGGGGAAGGAGGAAGAGAAGGAGGAGGTGTGAAGAGGGAGGAAATGGAGAAAGAAGAGGAGGAGGAGGAAGGAGGAAGAGGTGAAATGCGTGAGAAGAGGAGAAGGAAGAGGAGCGAGGGAGATAGAGAAGGGGCAGGAGGATAAGAGAAGGAGAGATGAAAAGCGGAAGAGTTGGAGAAGGAAGGAAGGAGATGGAGAAAGGGTAGGAGAAGAGAGAAAGGGGTGAAAATCGCTAGAGGAGGAGGAGGAGGAGGCATCAGAGAGATAGAGAT
>BOPN01005341.1:0-5000 GCA_017312705.2 Penaeus japonicus
GTATATATATATATTTATATATATATATATATATATATATATATATGTATATATATATATATGTATATATATATATATATGTATATGTATATATATATATATGTATATATATATATATATGTATATATATATGTATATATATATATATATACATATATATATTGTATTATATATATATGCATATACATACACACATACACTGACGCTCACACTCACACATAGTTCCACATAGAAAAACTGAATCATATATTTTGTGATTATTATTTTCATGCCACAACAATAACTGACTTCCAAAAGGTCCAAACTCTTTTAGTGTAGGAGGGCATTGCTAACATAGAAATTATTGGCTTCAATATAATCCAATATAGTAACCATAGCTGTCATATAGGAAGCTGTGAAAATGTAAGGTAGGCGTCAGATATTCTGCTTACTTAGCACAGCATCTCACACCCACACACATATCAATAAAGCTTATAAAAAAAAGCTTTTAATGATGGATGAGATGATGTTGCTAAGATATCATGTGGCACTTGACAGCTATTTATATATATATATATATATATATATATATATATATATATATATATATATATATATATGACACAGAGAGAGAAGTAATGCCTTTCCCTTTTTCTGATTCTCTATCACTCACTCCTTCCCTCCCTCCCTCTTCTTCACCTTTATCTTCCTGCTTTCTCTTCTTCTCTCTCTCTGTCTACCTCCTTCCCTCCATTTCCTGTCCATCTTACTGCCCTCACAATGCCTTTTCCTAATCTTCCTTTTCTCCTGTTCTCTTTTCCACCCCCTCCCCCTTTCTCTTCTTCTGTCCCTCCTCTGTCAACTGTCTCTTCTGTCTTTCCTCTCTCTCCTCTCTCTCTCTCTCTCTCTCTCTCTCTCTCTCTCTCTCTCTCTCTCTTTCTCTCTCTCTCTTTCTCTCTCTGACTCACGTCCTATGCTAAAGCCGCTATATACTGAGAACACATACACACCCTGCAGACATTAAAAAGAAAGATAGAATGATTGACTAAGTGACTGATAGACAAATGTTAATATAGATATGAGAGAAATAATTATCGAAACGAAAAACATTGGTAGATAATAAAATTTTCTTGTCTCCCCAAGCTCTCTCTTCCTCTTCTTCTTTCTCTCTCTCCTCTCTCTCTCTTTCTCTCTCTCTCTCTTCCTCTCTCTCTCTCTCTCTCTCTCTCTCTCTCTCTCTCTCTCTCTCTCTCTCTCTCTCTCTCTCTCTCTCTCTCTCTCTCTCTCTCTCTCTCTCTCTCTCTGTCTCTCTGTCTCCCTCTCCCCCTCTCTTTCCCTCCTCCTTTCTCTTCTTCACCCTCTCGCTCTCTCCCTCTCCCTTTCTTTGTCTCTCACATTCTCCCCTTTTTCCCTCTCTTGCTCTCCTCCTCTCTTCATCCCTCTCCTCTCTCTCTCTCTTATCCTTTCTCTCCGTTTCTCCTTATTCCTCTCTCTCCCATTGTCCCTATTCCTTTCTCTCTTTTTCCCTCCCTCCCTCCCTTATTCTCTCCCTCTCCCTCCCTCCCTTCTTTTCTGTCAATCATCCTCTCTCTGTATCTATCCCTCTATATGCGTGTAATTTAGATAAAGGTAGAGAGATAGATTAATCCCTTATGACTTTGAACGTATTGGGCCATTTATTTATTCATTATTCATTTATTTGCGATTCGTGTTTACGTCCACGCCACCCCGTCTCTTTTGCGAGTGCGAGTGAATCTACGAGGGAGGAATTATTGATCCTGCATTTGTACTATGGGCTCAATTAATTGGTAGGGATTTAGGATGGTTGTCGCATCCCTTTTGCACCTGTGTTGCTGTGTCTACCTGCGATTGGTCGGGGTTAGTGATACAGGTGGTGGTAGGGACACGTTGCAATGGTCTTTCAAATCCTCATGGGTCAACCGGTATTGATTGAATAATGGCACCTAAAATGGATTCTTAATATTGATTATTCGTGTAAACCAACCTGTGCCATTTAAAGGTGGTGTGTGGGAACTAAACGACTCATTTTTCACGTGTTGTGACAGAAGATTCGTTTCAGTGTAACAAAACGACCTATTTCAGTCTTCAAGGGATGTCTGTTCTCACAGACACCTGATACGGTAATGCGCACCCAAGCCGGAATAAACCGATAATATAGCGAATATCTGAGGTGACGGTTTGGTATTTTATTCGCGCACCAGGAATCCGCGTGGGGTGTGATAGATTGATGACTTTTTTTTTACTTGAATGCGTGGAAGTAACAACTGACATGTTTTGTGAATTAATTAAAGATGTATAATTTTTTGGGGCGAGGATTAATTATATACACGCAGCGAGCGCGAAAGAGAGACCGAGTTGGAGGCAGAGGCTCTCGCTCTTCCATCCACCAATGGAGGGAGAGAGGGAGGCAGGGAACGCCACATGGCGGTGCACGGGAAGGGTCGAGGTGCACAGGTGCAGGGTACAGGCGCCGGCGTGACGTGGCTGCAGGGTCAATAAACTGTCGCTCACATACACCTCCCTTTTGTGAGTCCAGCCAACGACACCCCGTCTCCTGTCACGCGCCGGTGCAATTGATTGGCGTGACCGAAATGCTCCTGTCGGGTCCTCCTCGCTTCGAGTCACGCCGGAACATGTCACGCCACGCACGGTGCAGTTGGTGCAACGGGCAGTCAGTCAGTCGGACGCTGGCCACGGCCGTCACGGAACACTGCAATTGTATTGACGTGGTTTGGGGCATTGCAAGGTTGCAGTGGCACCAGAAAATCCTATATATGAACCACCCGGCGGGCTAAGTTGGCACAGTGAGGTTAATGCACGAGACGACTTTTTAAGACTTTTCAGACAGAGGTTCTGCGGCTTCCCAAGCGGACGTGGAGCGCACCTTGAAGGGGAAGGCGAGAAGGGGGAGTAAAGGGGGACACGTCTTGTGGTATTGATGGCAGAGCTGCAAAGCATGGCTCGGCCTCCTCCATTCACCCAGGAGCTTTGCTGAATGAAACGCTTTTGAGGGGGGAGGGGGCGGGGGCTGGGAGGCGCCGGGCTGGACGAAATCTGCGGCGGGAAACTGGTCTCGGTTTTTCCATGGCGAGGCTGTGGAATTTAGAGATTTTATTTGTATGCAGTTAGAACATTTGAAATGCAGTTTACCGGTGTATTATTTGTAGTGACACAACAATTTCGAAATTATGTTTGGTCTTGTCTTATTTGTTCATGGCTACAGCGTTATTCTCACCAGTCAGCCTAGATTTAAGGTAATTAACTAGACACAAGGAAAGGGGAATGGGATCGTTAAACAAGATTGCGTTTCCTGTAAGATTCATCAATTGCCGGTCTGATCCTCAAATGTCTATCAGAGTAGCACAATGCCTGTTTGTTTCGGCTGGCGTTCAACATCAAACCTATATCATTGGACATGTTATATTCCGTTGCCTTGCCTCAGCCGACCTTAGTCTCCGTGAATCGTCAGATTCGGCTATACGGTTGTACCTAAATTTTGGATCCGGACGGTTGTACATGTATCCTGTAACCAATATATCTGGACAGGCAGACTGCCATTCATCCATTTTACTACATTTTGTCCTGTCAGTTGAAAATATTAGACTCCATATATGCAATTTATTGTACAAGATTAAATGTTTGCCATAAGGGAAAGTCTGTGCGCAAACGAAAATAATAACGAGGAAAACAAAAACGTTTCGTTCTATATCCGATGGTGTTATGATTTTAGCTTTCTTGTTCGTGAATCATCGATTGTTCCGACGGGTATGGCTGCCAATAAATGAAATGCGTTGGCATTGCTAGTTCTTCATGCTAGCCTCATTTTCTTTGTCAGCAGCTGATCAGTTTGGTACATTGTATATGAAAATCCTAGTTGCCTTGGAAAAGAGTCCGTGGCTGGACCGCAATTGTTGTAAAGGCGTGTTAATTATTGTTTAGACGTTAACAGCCAAGCACGTCGACTGGATGTGCTTAGGAACTGGGTAAAATGCTCAAGTGTGATACGCACTTACGGCATATGCCTTTTTGCCTCGTTTTTCATGTGGGCGTAGTGTGTTGGACAGATAGGATTTAGGATGCCGCATTAAAGTGATGAGCATTAACCTTCCCTTGGATGCATTTCAGCGTGGTGACCGAGACGAGGGTGGTGAGGATGGCTGCCAAGATGCCGGAGGCGTTGTATTCGTGCGAGGTGTGCGGGCAGGAGGGCCTCACGGACGACGACCTGCGCTCACACATGCTCTTGGCGCACTTGGAGGGCACCGCCTCCTGCCCCTTCTGCGACCTCGGGGACATCAGTCCGGAAGAGATGGTTCACCACGTCAACATCGCCCACCTGGACTACCTGAGTCCCCAGGACGAGTCGTTAGAGGAGACGCTGATGATCACCAACGGGTTCGGTGACCACGTGTTAATCGACAGCATTTTCAGAAAAGGCCGAGCAGGCAACGCCGCGATGGACAATCATGTGCCTGTGATCACGGTGGAGGACGATGATAACGATAACTATAACGCCAACCTGAGCCCTTCGCACGGCAAGGGAGGGAGCCCCGGCAACCAGGGATCGCCCGCCCGTGCTCAACTCTCCCTCAACCTCAATCAGCTGGACAGACGGAACAGACTGGCCAGCCCCGGGGTCCGCAGCCCCCTCATCGACACCAGGGTGACCCAGTGCCCGATCTGTGGCATGAAGGAGCCCTCGCCGGCCAAGTTGGAGGAGCACGTCAACAGAGCCCACTTCGACCTGACCTCCCCGTCCTTCCCCTCTGTCACGCCGCAAGAGGAGGTGTCGCTCACGTGTCCGCTCTGCATGAAGCACTTCGAGTGCAGCCCCGACCTGGAGCTGCACGTTAACATAGAACACAAAGATATCCTTAGTCCTGCCAAGGTGAGCGCGTGCACCTGTGATTTCCGCTTTAATTTCATGACATTCGGACGCGGTGGCTTCAATTCAGTTACATTCCTGACATTTCGTTTTCAAATTCGTTATTTATATTTTC